>JAULCC010330120.1:0-11846 GCA_032358795.1 Nuttallia obscurata | reverse complement strand
TATACCCGTGGTAGGCCGCGGTACCGCCGCGCTTCACCCGCGATAAGGACGCGGAACAGTCGCCGGCGTCTGTTCCGCGGGCATACCACGGGTAAACTGCGTGTAAGCCAATTTTGCACATTTTCCACCACGGGCAACCGCGGGTAAAAAAAAATCGCGAAATTTTACCCGCGATACAGACGCGAAAGGCTGTGTGACCGGGTCTTAAGACGCAGGACTTAAGATCGAAGGTTTCAAATACTGCCCGGGCCGTCGGATGTTTCTGGGAAGAAAATTAACCACACATATCCCTCACTTCACCTAGGGGTATATATGGGTACCTGTGCAGGTGTATGCCAATGTGCAGTTGCTGCTGCAATTTGCACCATGTGGTAACGGCCGACTTACAACCTGATGATCAGGGCAAAATATGTAAAACACCTTTGAGCGTATGTCCAAAGTGAAAAAAAGAGTGTTGTATAAATGTGGTAGTTGAAATAATAGCTAAACAAGTGTATCTTCTGAGAATTAAAAGGAATATGCAACCTAAATGTTGTTAAAGCTCAAACCTGTACAATGTTAACTTATAAATAAAAATCTACATGATCTTTTATATATAGATTTTTGCCTGATTGGCCTTAAGGTCGATGTGAACTGTTTCTGTTTTAAACTCTGTATTGCTATATAATATACTAATTGTATTTAACCAGTGCTACGACAATAACGCTGTTTTGCACATGCCAGGTGACAAACACAATTTGTTCCATGTTATAGTTTAAACAACTGTTCTCCTTTCAATCAGAAATGGGATTGAGATGAAGTTTTACACATCTTAGCTGAAGAGAAACACAAACAGATTCTACCGTAAGCAGGAGTAACCAGCAGCTAAAAACCGATATTAACACGTTCAGCACCAATCAACTATCTGGTAATTTCATTCAATTTCTGAAGTTATGCGACGCAGAATTTTTCTCCTCATGATAAGGCGCACCATCATAACAGAAGTGTTTTATCCCTTCTATAATCTCAGTATATCCGTGCTGTATTAATGACAGGAAATTCATCATTGCTGCTTTCATTAATCCTTTCTCATCAAGGTTCTCCTATCGAATCTATCTTCGGATGATCGGGTACGAAAGAGCTTAGTTCCTACAACAGATTAGATGTCCTAGATTAACGCCGTATCATGTATTCTATCTCACTTATTCTATAGGACAAAATCTTATTTTGGTTAATGATGTCATTCCAGGACAAGTGATGCCAATCTGACAACTTCTGTAAATAAATGATGCAAAGTAAATGAAATCATTAATGATGCAATATTGAGGGCCTTTGTTGTCCATTACACTTAAACAGGGTTCAGTGTTAACGAGTAATAAATCTTCAATTGCCGACACAATGACAATACGTACCGTATTGATGACTTTGGCACACAAAAATGCTATAAAAACAAATCAATCTGATGAACAGAGTTCCTTCTGTAGTAGCATTCTCTCTTCAGCCATG
The DNA here is from genome assembly GCA_032358795.1 of Nuttallia obscurata. Lineage (NCBI taxonomy): Eukaryota > Metazoa > Mollusca > Bivalvia > Cardiida > Psammobiidae > Nuttallia > Nuttallia obscurata. The sequence goes on along the minus strand of JAULCC010330120.1, from coordinate 10,361 downwards.
GATTGAAAAAGGATTTCCACGTAAGCTTTTTTGATATATTGTATCGTTTCTAACGCGTTCGATATATTTACAGGGAAATCCAGACCTAGGATCGGGGAGAGGAATACATAAAAAATGTTTCAACATCAACGTTTACTTAAAAGAATCAAGTAATCAAATCCATTTATTCGCTTGTTGTAAATACTATATTCATAGAATGTTACAAACAATATATCAGCGTGTTTTAACGTTCAATATTTGATTTTGATTCACACAAAAACAAATTTAGATTCAAAGCAGAAATTGTTATTTTATCTAAAACACAATTACATATACAAGATAACAAAGAAACAGACGTTAAGTGGAATGGCTGTATGCTAATATTAATGTCGAAGCATTTTACTGATATTGGTTGATTTGAAACAGATGAACTTAGAATCAGATTTGTTTTTATCTATTTTTATCATTATAACTTTTCAAGAAATATAAAACCGCTATTATCTTCCTGAAATTCCCTATTGTATAATGGCCTTTTAATTTTACAATTTGTTGTAAGCAACATCTCAGTGCAACCTTATCATGCTTTGCCAATGTTCCTGCTGCCGCACTATCTAACCCAGGATTAAAACATCCCTTGAGCAACTTTAATTTGCGGTTGCATTTTTATGAATATTGATGTTGACAATTTTAAACAAATTAAAGATTTCATTGATGAAACACCTCTTGTACATGATAAAATTGACTTCAGAATTCCTGTAAGGGTATTGCAGTTGTTATTGTGATGTTTAATAGTTTTCACTCAGCTGTTTTAATGTTTGATTTTGATTTTTCCTCGGATTTTCAAAATTAGACCCAATGTATTATTCAACGCCTTATAGAGTGTCCAAGGCTTTAAATATCTGAGGACGGTTCGATGGTAATAAATTATGATTCCGCAATTATAATTAGTATTATAATCATTTCTTTTACGTCATGACATAAAACTGTTGCTCAACGAAAAAAGTTACTACGATGCAGATAGTTAAATAAAACCTATAAACGCGTTCGGTACTTGAAAAAGATCATTCGTTTTCAGATGTCAAGGTTGAAATAATTTTCCCTTAATGTTCCTTTAAAATGAAGACTAAAACGGACTGTTAAAGAACTATGTAATTATTGTATCTCATGCACACTTTAATGAGGAAGATCATCTGATCTGTATCTGGCAACTAATATTTGCTCCTACCATTCAGTCTTCAAGTTTTGTTAACAAAAGGAAATCACTTTCTTTTTGTTATTTCCATGGTTACGTGGTAATTTCCAAGGGACATACGGTGATATGCAAATCGGAAAGATAAAATGTCTTCTCTTTCGAAGTTTAAGTCCTTATATAATATAGTACTTTATCACATGACGTTGCTTATATCAGATGTAATATAATCATCACGTATTTTCTTATACAACAACACGTTACATATAAGAACCGATTTACCTGACCTATATATATTCATCCGCGGCATATTATACAGAATAATAGTAACTGTCGCCTTGAAGTTAAAATTAAGTTTTTTTATTCGTTAAAGTTTTATGCAGCTTCGAATTCTAGACTGGGGTTTGATGGACTTTTTCCACCATAATGTGGATCTACTTTTTTGGCTCATGATTATCAATAGATTTACCATAGCGTCGTTAATTGGTAAAAGTTATGCATCAAAAATAGCTAAATGGAATGTCCAGCTTTAATCTTTCTATATTGTTGTGTCATGTGATAAAAAGAATATCAAATTCGTTTTTACTTCATATAAAATTTTATTAGACTCGTCCTGGAAACTTTATTAAGCTCGCCAGAGGCTCGCTTTAAAAAGATTCCTGGACTCGTCTAATAAATTTTATATAAAGTGAAAACTCATCAAATATCCTCTATATATATACTTATCATAATCAACTTTCTCAAATTTGAACGTTAAGTTAGGAACATTTTGAAATGAAACAATTAAACTATTTTACTAACTTTATAGTATTCTGCAAATATTTTCTATTCAAAATAATATTGTGAAAATAAGATGTGGTGCGTTCGTCTCCATAAACTGTATATAATAATTATTAAACATTAGTGGAAAATCAAATATCTCCATAGTCATGAATTACATTCTTTTCCCCATTAATGTATCTTATTCCATATGATGTATTATTTTACCATAATACAGGTGTTTGCCATTATTTCTCCTTTTAGCCGGTTTCCTGTTTCACAAGATTATATGAATAAATTATCTGGTAAACTCGAGATAATCACCTAAGTTGCTCGTCAATTAGCTCTGCTGGTTTTCCAACCTTAAAATATACCGTTTGAAGTGTACAGAATCACAATAACAGCTTTGTTTTACAAAAAAAGATATATCTGATATATCAAACGTTGAATAATAAGACATACTCACGCAAAGTTAATTAAAAAACAAACAATAATGAGCCATACGGATTCCTTTCCGGTTAAATTGCTCATACGATTTACGCCGCCACAAATGCTTTTTCAGTATAGTGTAAAAAAAGTCAAAGGAATGCATCTATAATTGATTTATATGTGATCCAGAGCCGTTTTAGTCCTACTGCATTGCAATAATTACTTGACATTCTTCCAGCAGATTCTAACAACCATGTTTTATGGATGATTATCTCACAGACTCTTGGAAAAAGCATTTCAAGTCGTAACAAGTAATTAGGTAGAGCCTTTGATATACACTGTATTTGGCTGCGACAGAGCATTACAACTAGTCTTTTACGGTTTACTACAAAACAATAAATCTAGATATCGGATAGTAATAAAATAAACAACGGTATTCACGGTATTGACTCCAAAGAAATGAATGCCAGATTCATGTTAACTGGATGGGAACAAGTCTCATTCAAATGGTATTGACCTAATAATTTTACGTGGCGGCGTCTTTTATGTTTCATACTGTAATAAATGGAATACGCCATTGAATAAAAACTTGCATTTAAAGAGAGATATTAGTGTAATATATTTTATTCACTACTTTATATCATAGTTATATGTAGATGATATTAATACATTAATTAACATACATATGTGAAAAGTATTCAGCTTAAATCCTTACTGGCTTAATCGAATATGTTTATACATACCCACCTATAAGAAAGGACGATATCTTAAACAACAGTATAAATATATATGATATTTGTTAAAAGTTCATGTATAAGACTAACGGCAGCAAAAGGAAATTACTTTAATTTATGATGCATATATTACTTTATATCGACTGAATTTAAACCTTCTGATTTCGGTAAACATTTTTAATCAGATAAACGAATGTATTGTGTTTTAGAATTAAACCCTGCTTATGATCAAAGAACGCTTGTTTCCAAACAAAAATACCAAATTTGTACCATGCGTAGTTGAATCTCACTATAAAAAAGATGATGAAACAAAAGCACTTATTTTAGACACCAAAGACATGTCCATGTCATAACTGTCATTACTTCATATATGTTTTCCCGACATTAAATTACAGGAAATACAAGCCCTGCATACCAATTAGTATTAATTCGGAGACATACAATATTGTTTTGCCTGCTTGCTACGCAAATCGGCTAAAAGGTTTTATTCTATAAAAGACAATTCTTAATTTTAATCCTTTTCTTATTTATGATACGACTAAACGGTTACATCCGATACAGTTTATATTTTACTTCGCTGTGAAATTTTATTGAAAGCAATAAGAACTTTAAAGTATTTAGGCTTTTGGAATTACAATGGTCTGAGATATTTACAACATATATCATTATGCATTGGGTAAAAAAGATAAATGTACCCAAAACCTAATTACACAGCAGTTAAAGGCCAATATCTAATGTGACATTGCAGATCTGGTGACAATGAGGCCAAGACAAATGGCGTATGCATTGATTTCTTAAGTAAAATTCTTAAATAATACTTTAACAGGATAGAGATTGAAATTACTCGACGTGCCTTTCAGTCACAGTTCTAATAAATTGGTCTACGTCTGAACGATTAGAAACTGTGTGCTTGTCAATATTAACCTTTCAGCTGTTTCTGATTCATGCTCATGACAATTATTCTCGTGCGCGTTTATTTGTTACTAAACTGAACCAAGGTATTAGCCACTCTATGAATCGACATAATAAGTTTGAGTATTAAGCACTGTAAGAAATACATAGTTTCTACCAATCATGGTATGCCAAAACACTGCACGATATCTTAAACAGTTTTTCTGTGCTCTTTGCTAGACAATTTGGGACACACGGATCCACTCAAAATGAGTTTATAGGAAAACTCAGGTTTTCGAAAACATAAAAAACGGCCACGGAAATCAGTATTCCGATACTTTTTCTAATGCAGTAAAGTGACAAAAACTTCTGACAGACAAATGTTTGTAAATTGAGTTTTTACAACCACTTGCTGATAAGATAACAATTGCATTCCATGCAAAACAACCATCGCGTGTAACGAGATGTAGCTCTCGGTTTTGTGCCGTTGTTGTAACTATGTTGACATTCCACTCACGTTGTACCGACAATGAATGGTCCATTCGAGTTCTTATAAAATGTCTTCATTATGTTCGTTTCATCCAGTACATAGAAAATTGAATGTCCGAATTAGCATTCAGGATGAGTATGTTGTGCGATGCTTAAATAACACTTCATCGGACCGATAATTAATACCATTTTCATTGAATCTGTCATTGTTGGTAGAAGCGTATGCATGCGCTTCTTTGTTGCTGCAGTTTCTTCAGGTTAGCGGCGAATAGTCATATAAAATGGGAGCCGATGTAAAAAATACTTCTGTTTGCCGCATGAGAAACATTTCATAGATAACATTAGGATATATTTACATCACATATTAGTTGATGTATTTCTTATTGGTTTTCAGAAAATGACGTGCAAAATTATTTTTTTAAATTATCAAGGCTTTTGTAGAATTTGTATTTGCAGAAACATTTGTTATAAAACATCTAGTCATTGTAATGAATGAGGTTTGAGTTTCAAACATAATTGGTTCAAGTTTTGTTAATTTAGATTGTTTATTGCTTATTTTGAATTAAAGTTGCTTTAACAGTATTTCAGTCATATCACGACGTCTAGCTCAATACAGGTGGAGGCAGACCCCGGGGGATCTCTGTACACTATTTCAGGCACAGAGCGTACCTGGGTAGAAAATCCGAAGTACCCAAACCGGGATTCGAACCCACAGCGGTAAGGGGCTGAGAGTTTTTAAGTCAACGACTATAACCACTCGGCCACGTAGGCCCCCTTTATTTTAGAAAAAAGTAAGGAAAATAATTATCTCGTAAGAGGGTCTTCTTTTTGTAATGTTATAGGACATTTCCTTTCTTGTGCACATTTGATTTATATACTGTATTACGAGTACATAAACTGTAACAAAAAAAGACATCAATGAATATCAAACGTCATTATACTTTCAAATATATTTTTATTTTAACAAAAGGTTGATCATGTGTAGCGTGACGTTCGAACGATCAAAGTGTTTTGTAGCATAAGACGACTAAGCTAATTTAGCTGGTAGGGCTTAAGACACAAACAACGACTCACTGTATCTTTAATATAGGCAATTTTGTGTAGGTAGCTTAGTCACTATGTTTAAAAACACGTTTTAAAAGCATATTTAAAGGTCATATATATACACACGTAAAGACTTCATCAGGGGAAACACGTATATTTAAAAAGAACAAATAACAATTATCATTATTATAAAAACAAACAAACAACTGTTTGTTACGGTAAAAATTCCATTAAATAAACGGGTATGAACCGCTTTTTAATGTGGTAATGCGACTTTAGCCGCCCATTATCATATAGTTATGAAAAAATAATGAAAAAATGACATATTAATGTATCTAATGAAAATAAATAAACTTTGTCGGATATCTATACATCAATTGAAAGAGGCTGTATAAATACTCGACTATTACGGTAGCGATGTTTGGGAGTAAACGTCATCTTTAAAATATATACGATATTCTTCTTTAAAACATATTAATTATATATGTTCCTTTATTTTCAGAATCAACAGACTAGAAAAAGACAAGAACCCCCGGAAGCTCTAGGATGGCGACGAGTATTGTACATGGAGCTTTGGTCGGGATTTTGATATTTTGTTTACACAAGTCATTGGCTCAAGAACCAGTAAGTAATAACAGCTTTTTGGATCCGCAGAATTAATGTTACAACATTTTGGTGACTTTAAACAATTTAAATGACGACATTTACTTGATTAACTAGTTTAACTTTAGTTACACAATTTAACAGTTAAAAGCTCTTTTTTAATTTTTCGAAATTACGTTTTTGTTCAGGTTTTGGTATAAACCAAACAGATATAGCGTGCAAGTTCGGTTAAGTATAAATCCCCATCTTTATTGGTAAAACAGTAGAAGTGTAAATATTGATTTACATTTAAGTCAGCTTAAAAGAAAACAGAAAACTTTTTAGTCCATACGCAAGCAAGAGCAGCTCTTTAAATGGTAAGGTCCTAGGCATGTTTATGATGAAGGTCATGCAAAGTAACACTCACTTGTATTCACAAATCATAAAATGGTGTACAAATAGATTCTGTAGGTTTTGATTTTACTCAACATCAAACATACACAGGATTACATAATTTAAAGAATGGATTGAAGCGTACGACATAAAATCTTAAATAGTTTTTTATCCTATGTTTAATAATGTAACAAGTATTAAACTACTGTGTTTTAGTGTCAGCGAGTTTTACAAAAGTGAAAATATGCGTATTTCTGTATTTAAACTACTGTTAACTTCTTTCTGCTTCCGTTTTCCATAAATCATAAAGGCTGTATATGCATTGAGGAATAAAAATCTGTATAGGCTTTTTACTAGTCAACGACTAATTCTAGTTCAATATTTGCCTCCGTGTTTTCATCTCTTGGACCCTTTTAACTATTGTCAGTTTATCAATTATTGTAGAAGACTCATATATGTTGTAGTTAAGTAATATACTCAACTTTTATTTTAATGAAAGAATATAGTTCATGTGTATATATTTCAAATGAAAATTTTCTAATTTTGAATTCAATATTGTTATTACAGGATGTCGAAACATTAGATGATGTTAGCTTACAGAAACGTGCTTTTGATTCCATCGGAAGCGGAGGAAGTTTGAACGGATTCGCTAAACGGCGATTTGACAGTATAAATGACGCCAGTAACTTCGCAGGTAAGCATTTACTTCAAGTATGCATCGCATGGGTCCCAAATGTTTCTTTGAATTTAAACATAGTATTGTTCATACATTATACATTCATACAAATAGAATGGATTATAACGAAAGATTGCGATTATGGAACCTGAAACCTTTCACATCTGTATTTATACAATCAATGAAGTTCACTAGTGATTATTGCTCTAAGATCGAATGATATTTATGCGCACTGCAACTACCCAAAACACCTGGCGCATCAGAGGGGAGAAAAAATATTATTTGAAAGGTTTAAGAAATCCATCCTATGATGAGTAAATGATGTTGATCTTATTTTTTCTTGAATATCCGTTGAATAAATGGATACACGTTTAGACTGCTTTGTTCCCAGTTACAATCGAATACCACATTTGCATTCATCGTTTGAATACAATGAAAGCAAAGTCTGTGACGGTTGGAAAATCCGGATATAAATTTAATTTTAGGTAGTAATGTTTTTTGATTTGAATAATATATAAATATAATCTTGCATTTATGTGCATGAGTGACTGGATTTAAAAGATTCGTTTTTGAAAATGATAAAAACTCGACAAGTCTCGTCATGAGCACTCATGTAAGATCTTCTATCAATTGGCGTCATCCTACTACATGTATTTAGTAACCTAGTAGTTAATGACTATAAAAGTATGTTTTAAGTATGTATGCTAAATTAGGTTGAACACTTCACTTCAATGTATCGTCTTTAAAATCAATCGTAACAACTTTATAATATAACTTTTACATCGATATTTATCTGAAGCATGAAAGAAACAATAAAAGATATGTTCTGTTCTTTGAGTAAGTGTAGATAGTAATCGAAACCACATAAATATTAAAAACTCTCGAATTATTGGTGTATATAATACTAATCTTAATAAAACATTTCTTCTGGTAATTGTAAACAGTTGCTCCTGTATCAATGAAATGAACATTTCAAAACGCATGAACACTTCACATACATTTCTAACACTTTATAAAAGTGAATTTACTTGATGGGATCAAATTGTTCAATATTTAAGGTAACATTATTTGATTTCGCAAATTATTATATACAGTTAAGAAATTGCTGCCATCTATTAACTCAGACGTTAATTCTACGATAGCATTACTTATGGTTTATTTGTGATTCTATAGATTTCAAAACGACTTACTTAATAACACAATAGAATTCAAAATGCTGTGGTTTGTATTATATTTTGATGTTCATATAGACTAAAAATTTTGAGTGTAATGACCTACTTTTATTCCAGGTTTCGCAGACAAAAAATCGTTCGACTCAATCAGCCGAGGTCGATTTGGAGGATTTAATAAGCGGCCCTTTGATTCTATACATAGAGGTGGGCTTCAAGGTTTTGCAAAGAGAAGATTCGACAGCATAGATGGCGGCTATGGTGGATTTGGAGGGTTTTCAAAGAAATCTTTCGATTCAATCGGTTCAGGAGGGGGTTTAAATGGATTCGTGAAACGACCAATGGATTCTATAAACAGGGGAGGATTTAACGGTTTTGTTAAACGACCGATGGACTCAATATATAGAGGTGGTTTGAACGGCTTTGCAAAAAAATCTTTTGATTCAATTGCCCATGGGATGAAGGGCTTTGCAAAGCGCCCGTTTGATTCTATTGCTGGCAAGGGCGGATTTGGAGGCTTTAATAAACGGGATGCGTCAGAAAACATCGAAGACATTGGAGAAGAATAAAACAAGCCTACATGTATAAATCAAAAAATAATTAACAGATCTTAGATTTCCTTTTCGGAACTTTTTGTAACGAAATTACGTAAGAACAAATTTAGTTTATTGACTGTTACATCATTTGTAGATACTAAAAAGGTATTTCAATGCATTATTGCGGTCAGAAAAGCTTATTTACCTCTGTTTCAAACTTCTTATTTGTATATTCAATTTGTGACAAATATAAGTGTGTTATTTCACTTGAAACAAAGTTGGAATATTGTGTAAATAAGTTAACTTGTTGCGAAACATTTTTATTTATCAATGCATTTTCATATCTAGGAAATCCATTTAATGGTGCAACCAAATGCATTACAAATATCTCGTTTCGGCCTATAGCCTTTTATGCAACAAAGAGGGAGACAAACATAAATTTGGCGGTAAAGTAATTGATCAAGTTGTAAGAATTTCTTTTATTCTCATATACACTCACATGTGCAAATGTGGTTGTGGCCAGGTGCTGAATTGTCTGCAAGCTGTCAGAAGAACTGGTGTTGACAAGGACAAATAATTTCAAAGAGGGTCATTGTGTCAGGGTGCACATATCTACTTTTTCGGAACATAAAAACTGAATCTCAACAAACTCTTTATCTAAATATATAAATGTGTTTCAAAAGTTGCAAAACAACATTTAATTGCCTACCTCGTATCATAATTTTTTTGACCAGAGATATATGTATGCAAAAAACTGCCGTTTAAGCCATGATTAAAATAATAGGCATTTTCCGGTTTGCCTGAATAAAACTTTGCTTAAAGGACAAATCTTGGTGTGTAAATCGGAAACACTTAATAAGGTTTGCTTACATTGTTCAAAAGATAAAAAATACTCTTGTATATAAAACAATGGCTTTTTATAATGCCACCTTTGCAGTCTTTCTTTGCATTTATAAACTTGCTTTTCCTACATGTACCCGTAATGAAAACATTAGGTTTATATCTAACAACGAACGTTACCTAAACGTTTGACTTTAAGTAGGTTTAAATTTTTATAACAGTACTCTAGGGTTCAGGGCCTTGACTTGTGATGTTACTTAGATGGCCGATCTGCATGCTGCTACTGTGTATTAAACCGCATCAAATTGCAGACATATAGATATTTAAAAGGCCAATGAAATAAATATCATTTGCCAAATGTTATAAGGAACGTAATAGGGAAGAAGGTCATGGGATGAGTAAAGAAACTTAAGAATTTAGAAACATTGAAAAGAAACTAGATTTATAACGATTGGGCCCATTCCAATTTTGATGATCTGAAGGCCAATTGCTTCTACTATTATAAAATAATTCACCATTCTGAAGTGGGGAAACACCTGTTAGCCATGTGTTATTTATAAGAATGGTAAGTCTTTATATTTGTAAACTTTACAGGTAATGCTCAAAGTGTGATAAAAAAATAAGTACCAATTGAATGTTTGTTTTCATTTC
>JAULCC010330009.1:0-11847 GCA_032358795.1 Nuttallia obscurata | reverse complement strand
AGTGTTAACGGCCGACTTACAACCTGATGATCAGGGCACAATATGTAAATAGGGAAGAAAGCTGGCTTGCGGTAGGTTGGTGGTCCTACCCGGGTACACTCTGTGCCTGAAAGTGTACAGAAGTCCCCGGGGTCTTCCTCCACCAGTAATGAGCTGGATGTTGTGATATGACTGAAATACTGTTAAAGCAAAGTTAAATTCCAAAACAAACAAACAATATTATACAAATACATAAAATCTTTTATATACCCACAAGCCAGAGACATAGCCTGCCCAGATATATGTACATATATTCATGGATTATTGTCATACACTCAAGTTTACATAATAGTACTGTATCATTACCAAAGAGGGGTCTTTTCCAGACAGACAAATTATAGACCTTCTAGAGGATAACAATAAATGATCACGTACTACATTTGTAACGACTTACGGTAGTCACAACTAAAACACAACTGAATAATTTCCAAAAGTGGATAAACTTCTGCTACAAACCATATTTATTTTCATTACTCATTTGAAACAAAATGAACTGTACCAGTAAGTTCATATTGAGAGATTGACAAAAATAGACAGACAAAAGAGATAAAGGGAGAAACAAAATGAGAAAAAGAATGTGAAAAAAAGGAGAAAGAGACTTAGAAAGTAGGAATCAGATAGACAGAAAACTGCAGAGAAAAAAACAATGAAGAAAGAGTGAAAGTAAGAGAGAGGATGAAGAGAAATAACATAAGTCAAGTCTAAAGAATGATAAGTATGTACAATAACTTTATACACTTGGCTGGAGTTTCAAAACACTCACTTTATCATCATAAAAAAGTCTTCCTAGTCTAAGCTATATTTTACCTAACATAAACATCAGTTATATTAAAACCTTGTTCGTTTTTTCACTAATGCATTATAATACAACACTGCGAAACATAGCCCCGCCCCTTTCTTATAGGTTGAGTAGACCCACTGTCATTAATTATACATTTAGTGCAACATTAGGAAACTGTTAATGCATAAATTCAGCTGTTACAGTTAGTTTCACCTGTAACTCAATCAACTCTCTTGTTCTTTTTATTAGACTGCTTTAAACTATGCAAATATTGACAAATTTGTCAACAGATGTGACCAGGCTGGATTGTTTTTGCAGATGCTCGGTTGGCTGGTTACAACATGCTGTTTATCAAACTTATTCAAAATACCAGTATCACATTCCTTCATAGGACCCCACTGACATTCAATATACTGTCTGTTAAAATACAAACCAGTTTTATATTCATACTTTGCGATATTAATAAAAAATAATGGGCAAAGGTAATGGAAGTTTGCGTAGGAAACTTAGTGTATGTGAAGAATGAAATCGGTGTTAAATTATTCAAAACATCTCTTACCTAAAATGGTTATAAAATCTGGTGTAAAAAAGATATCATTTTTCCAGTACAATAAGTGCACACCTGTATTGATACCATTATAATGTTACAGGCATTTCTATTTCTTAAACAGCTGAATTTTAATGTGGCCTCATTTCAATTAATTCCAAGACTATGCAATGAAATCCTGAACAAGATATTTGATATATTCAAACATCTTAACAGAAGTAGTAAGAACAATTTTACAGACACCAATTTGGGGTCTCCATGGCTGAGTGGTTATGGTCATTGACTTGCAATCTCTCAGCCCCTCACCATTCTGGGTTTAAATCCAGGTCTGGGCACTTAGGATTTTTCAAGTAAGGAAGCCTTCCAGCTGGCTTGCAGGAGGTCGGTGGTTCCATCCAGGAGCCCTCTGTGCCTAAAATAGTGTACTGGGGTCCTCTGAGGTCTTCTTTCACTTGTAATGAGCTGGACATCACGATATGACTGATATACTGTTAAGAGCGACATTAAATTCCTAATAAACAAACAGACACCAGTTTAGGAGCCCCCATACATTTTAATGACTTAAACACAGAAATTCCTTAATGAAAATCTTTGATCGCATGAATATTTTAAGTAAAAAGCTTTATAAAAAGACCTATGACATTATACATTATCAATAAGGCAAGGTAAGGCCTCGTTCTCTAATGTAGTTAAACAGTATGGCATTGATTTGTTTCTTTCATTTATGTCATTTTCTGACATCTACGGCAAATGGACTTCCAAGAGAGACGGAAGCAGATACAGAAAGCTATTCTGTAGAACTCTCTGGTTCTTTTACTTGCCCAGTGTATAGCTTTGATACACATGGAGGCTGAACCGACGCCAGTCACTTTAACCCCGCACAAACAAAACAGTCGTACTGCTAACCTTTAAATGCTGAGTGCCAAAGAGGGAAAGCCATCGTTACCAATTTTAAAGGCTTTAGTTTGACTTGGCTGGGATCGAAGCAGCGGCCTCCTGCACCAGAAGCAATCACTCAACAACTGAGCTAACCTAGCGGTCAAATTATGACACTGAATGGACTGGTGTCTATCATGGAGTTTATCAATAATACAATAAGGCATTAAATGGACTGGATCTTTCATGCATTTAACAAATAATCATTAAGCTAGAGAGGCAAGAGAGCTGACAGCATCCATCAAGAACTTTACCATTATGAACAAGGCAGTGAAATGATCTGGTACCCTAAAAAGGCAGTACATGGACTGGTTCTATTATGTAATTTATCAATAAGGCATTTATTTCATCAATAAGGGTTCCATCATGTACATAATCAATAAGGAAGTGCCTTGACTGGTTCTATCATGTAATTTATCAATAAGGCATTTATTTCATCAATAAGGGTTCCATCATGTACATAATCAATAAGGTAGTACCTTGACTGGTTCTATCATGTAGTTCATGAATAAGGAATTTATCAATAGGGCAATACATGGACTGGTTTAATAATGTTATTTATCAAAAAGGGTTCCATCATGAACATTATCAATTAGGTAGTGCCTGGACTGGTTCAATCATGTAGTTTATCAGTTAGGCAATTCATGGACTGGTTCTAAAATGTAGTTTTTCATTAAGGCAGTAAATGGACTGGTTCTAACATGAAGTTTTTCATTAAGGCAATACATGGACTGGTTCTAACATGTAGCTTTTCATTAAGGCAGTAAATGGACTGGTTCTAACATGTAGTTTTTCATTAAGGCAATACATGGACTGGTTCTAACATGCAGTTTTTCATTAAGGCAATACATGGACTGGTTCTAACATGTAGCTTTTCATTAAGGCAGTAAATGGACTGGTTCTAACATGTAGTTTTTCATTAAGGCAATACATGGACTGGTTCTAACATGTAGTTTTTCATTAAGGCAATACATGGACTGGTTCTGACATGTAGTTTATCAATTAAACTGTACATGGAGTGGTTCTATCATGTACATTATCAATAGGGCAGTGCACAGACTGGTTCTATTACAGTATGTTGTTTATCAAAAAGGCAGTAATAGACCTGGTTTCACCATGTATGTTATAAATAAGGCAATTCATGGACTGGTCCATCATGTAATATATTAAGGCAGTGAGTAGACAGGGTCCATAATGCAGTTTATAGATAAGGCAGAGCATGGACTGGTTCCATCATCATTAACTTATTTGCTGGTGTTTACTGTCATCATCATCAGTAGCTGAAATTGGATTTATATCTTGCGCATAGACCAGTGCAATACCAGATAAAGAAAACTAAGATGATGAACTTTCTCAAAATGAAATGTTGAAATATTTTTTGAAAGTAGCAATTTAAATGGCTGTATTGTTAATCATTATTTAACATACGAAAATGAAACTGACACTTTCACGTCAGGAGTAGGTGCTAAATCAAACCAGTAACAAAAATAGGCTGCATAAACCAGCAATTATACAACAGTTTTATTATTGTTAAGGGTACACCAAATCAAGTCCAGTTTGATGTGTGTCAGGCCGAAGAGCTACCAGCATGGGCTATCTTTAACTCCAATGAAGGAAGCCAACTGTTGTTTATATCTATAGGTAAAAATTAGTTCCCTCATTTTAATGACCCATAAATTTTTCAAAAGCAGCCAAATGGTTGTTATCATAAATCCCAGGAGAGATTGGTTATTGGTTCATGAAATCCATGATAGTGTCTATACCACTCAAATATGGCCAAAAAAACCTGGCCCTCAGGCAACTTTCAAATATGACCAAAAAACCTGGCCCTCAGGCAGTTTATAAATATGAATATAGTACTAAATTTGTTGATATATGTGAAACAGGCTGATAATAGTTTATTTATGTTTACATCAAGAAAATTTTTGTTTTCAGGAACTCTTTATAAATGTTAACTATCACCAGAGAAGTTTCAAATTACTCCTTTATCATATATAGAGATAAACGAATTCCAGATAAAATTTCTCTGGGCAAACAAAAAGTATTTAAAAGTTTTCATAGTTGGTCAAAACAATTCCATTTCCACCAATAAAATATTAAGTTTGTATGTTAAAATAAGATGTGAGCTTCTGCGCATGCCCGGTCAGTGTGCTTGCACTTCCGGTCGATACAACTTGCTACACGAAGTGGAGCAAAATATATCTGTAGTATCAATTATAAGGAATGATACTTCTTCAAATGATCTTACAACATTTAACTTGAATTCTGACAACTATGCTGAATGCTACATCTTAAAACAGGCTGGATCTATAATTTTTGCAAATTTTCATTACATAAAGAGATTGTATTGAATTAAAAAAAGGTTATTTATTCTCTGTGAATTTTCTGATGTCTTTGTCATTTCTATTAAAAGTCAGATCTACTTGTAGGGAACACCCCTTTAAATTCTTCTATAACCCATAATTTAGTATAAATGTCTTCTTATCACAACTTTTAATGAAAACTGAAGGAGTAGTCACCTATAACACCCCTAAATCTTTTTTGTCTTGATAAGTCTTTCCATTAAATTCCAGAATAGAAAGTGATAGTGCCAAGTTTTACCCAAACTCAGGTGAAACACTAATTCTCTATACCTCTTGATGATTCTCTATAACCTCTAGGACAAATAAATGACTAATTTAAAATTGGCCCCACAACAAATGAAAATTTATTCCCCAAATTACGGAATTCTATTAGTGCCATCGCCAAAGCGCGTAAGCGCTCCGTTCAACGGTAAAAAAAATGTTGCGCAAGGTTACACTTCAAACTAGTGCAACATTTTTTATCTAAGTTTCCTATATATCGTGTAAGAGAAAAGTAAAAAACTGATACGCGATGTTCACCAGTCAAAACAGCGTAATATTATTTCAACAAGGCCATCAACCCTTTTTTTGATAGTTGAACGGAGCGCTGACGCGCTGGGGCGATAACACTAATATAATTCTGTACCAAACACATGATTGAGTAACAACCCCCAACTTACAAAAATAATCCTCAGGCTCCAAAAACAAAATTATTTCATTGCACATGCTTCAAAAATTGGGATGTACAGTGTATAACCACCATTTCAAAGGCTTGATGGTTTTATCAGGATCTGACTTCTGTTCTAATTTATTTTATAATATTCTTATATTTAAATTAATAGACTCACAAAGTATGTTGGATAAACTGCATCTTTGTTTTCCCCTTCAAGTTGTACCACTCTTGACATAAAACAAACACCACTGAATCACTGTTTACAGTGCGTTTTTGTGGAGAAAATTGTTAAAACATTTCTGTATAATTACTTCATGATGGAGAAGTGATTTTCTTGTCAGGGAACTACAATACAATAGTAGTTAGTGCTGCAAAAAATTAAAACCCTGCAATAAATAAAGCTGTTAGTAGATAGTTTATCAGGTAGCTAAGGATACATTCTGTTCTTTATCGTCATTATACAAGTTAATTATTCTTACAAATTGTTCATATTCCCTTTAATATCATTACACAAGTTACATCAAAAAGTAATTGTATGTGAACTAATTTTACATGATTTAGATGTATGGAACAAAACACTTTAAAAAGCCAAAGACAACAGGTATAAAACAATATAACAGAGTACCATGATGGTCCTGTAACCGCTCACCTATTATATATACAACATAACTAAAACCTCAGGGTTACCATTTGAATGATCTTAATTAAGAACCTGTATATATTATAAAATATAACAAAATATCTATGCTCTAGAATGCATGATTTCACATATGAAGATGTTTTAAGTTTTTCCTATATAAGTTCAGAAATAAAATAAGACACCCAAGGGGTGGAGCCAAATCTGACCCTCGGGTCAACATATGATTGAATTTGGTCTAGATGGGTCTTTGTCAAACAGACAAATGTCAGTCATGTCATATTCAGGTTGTCTCAATGGTGATCATTCTGATATAATTTTATGCTCACAAACCATCCTTTCAAAGAGTCACTGATATATACTCACAAACCATCCCTTCAAAGAGTCAGTACACTGGGTCTTCTTCTATTCAAGGAATTTTCCAATATATATACATATAAAAAAGTAAACTGCTAATGGAGGTTGGCATGAAGACATTGTTTTCACAAATGATGCCAGACAATGCACCTGCAAGGCAAAAAAACAAAGCTCCAACTAGGGGATGTGGATAAGAAGATATATTGGAACCCTTGAAACGTTGCTTTGTTTAAACATGCCAAATATTTAACCCATGTTCCCCTCTATGTCAGTCTTCCACGAATGTAATGATCTAACAGTATTGTTTTCTATGGTAAACTGATGGAAAATGATTGACAGTGTGTGAGTGATTGACTGAGTAATAGAATGAGTCAGACACTTAATAAGCCAGCAGCTTAATACAGATTCCCAGTATATACCGCCAAAAAGATAAGGTAGGGTAGGACAAAGTCAGGCAGGGTAGGGTAGGGTCAGGTAAGGTAGAGTAGGGCAGAGTCAGGCAGGGCAGGCCAGGTAAGGTAGGGCAGGGTCAGGTATGGCAGGGTCAAACAGGACAAGGCAGGGCAGATAAGGGTAGGATCAGGCAGAATAGGATAGGGCAGGGCAGGGTCAGACATCTAAATGTCAGTATAGCAGCATACCACTCTAAAAATTATCTTGAGGTTATTTATTTAATACTTCATTTGAAATAATTAGCTTGTGGTACAAAGATATAAACATAGGAAAAGTTGTTTCATGAATTATTGAATGACCTTGACCTCTGATCTCAAAGAAATAAGGGCCATCTACTCATCTACCTACTGCTAACCCTTTGTTTGTTATTTAAGTCATGCTACTGCTAACCCTTTGTTTGTTAAGTCATATTACTGCTATTTAAATCATGTTCCTGCTAGCAATTTGCTTATTATTTAAGTCATGTAACTGCTAGCCCTTTGTTTGTTATTTAAGTCATGCCACTGCTAGCCTTCTGTTGTTTGTTATTCTAGTCATGCTTCTGCTAGCTGTTTGTTGTTTAAGTCAAGTGACTGCTAGCCCTTTGATTGAAAGGCAAATTATGTTATAATTTGATTGATTGATTGGTTATTCATATTATAGTTAGACCTTAAATTGAAAAGGTAAGTCATGCTTAGTCTAGCCCTTTCATTGAAAAGCAAAATATGCAAGCCAAACCATGTGACTGCTAAACCTAAATTTCAAATGTCAGTCATGTCACTGCTTAATCTGGATTTGTAAAGCCAGCCATGTTACTGCTAACCTTTTATTGAAAGGCTAGTCATGTTACTGCTTAATCTAGCTTTCTAAGGCCAGTCATGTTTCTGCTAACCTTTTATTTGAAAGGCCAGCCATATTACTGCTTTAATTGGATTTCAATTGTCAGCCATGATACTGCTTACCCGTTGATTGAAAGGCCAGCCATGTTACTGCTTAACTTGTATTTCAAAGGTCATGCAGCCATGCTACTGCTAACTCTTAAATTGAAAGGCAAACCATGAAACTGTTATATAGCCTTTGATTGAAAAGTCAGCCTTTCTACTGCTAACCCTTTGATTGAAAATAAGCTATGTTACTGTTAGCCCTTTGATTGAAAGCAAGCCATATTACTCCTAGACCTAAAGATTTGTGATTTACAAAGACAAGACCTGTTGCAATAGTAAAACATTTCCATCTAATGTCATTTACCTGAATGGCATGATGACTGAAAAAGTCCTATTAATACAATAAACATTCTCAGAGTCAGAATAAAAAACTTTAATACTGCCAAATAATCAAAACTTTAATACTGTTCTGCCAATTAATCAAAACTTTAATACTGCAAAGTAATGAAAACTTTACTACTGCCAAGTATAAATCAAAACTTTAATACTGCACTGCCAAGTAATCAAAACTTTAATACTGCACTGCCAAGAAATCAAAACTTTAATACTTCATTGCCAAGTAATCAAAACTTTAAAACTGCTCTGCCAAGAAATCACAAACTTTAACACTGTTCTGCAAAGAAATCAAAACTTCAAAACTGTTCTGCCAAGTTATCAAAACTTTAATACTGCACTGCCAAGTAATCGAAACTTTAATACTGTTCTGCCAAGAAATCAAAACTTAAATACTGTTCTGCCAAGAACTCAAAACTTTAAAACTGCCAAGTTTGATCACTGTTAAGTAAATGACCACTTTTCAGTAAACAAATATCATTGCTGAATAAAATGAGGCAATCAACTTCCTTGCTCACCAGATAACAAGAGGAAATCTTACACACCAACATTCTTAATTCATTTTACTTTTAATTATACTGTCCATATTTTCCCTATGTGTAAAGTGTGTCATCAACTGCCAATATTTTTCCTATGTTTACAGTGTGCCATCAGCTTTCATCTTCACAGGTGTCAATGAAAACACTACAAGTGTCCCAATACATCAGCTTGTATCTTCACAGGTGTCAATGAAAACACTACAATTGTCCCAATACATCAGCTTGTATCTTCACAGGTGTCAATGAAAACACTACAAGTGTCCAAATACATGTCTATAGCACAGTGACATACTACAGCAGCTGAAAAGTGATAATAGGTAACATTCAATCATTACATAAAAACTTCCAAGTATGATTACTAAATAGAAAGTAGCATACCTGTGGTACGTTGGCTAGAAGAAGAGTACGTGTCTTCAGGTAATCGGCGATATCGCTGTATGTAACAGACATTGAGTCGTTCTCTTTTGATGATCAGACGAAAAAAATATAAATGCAAAAGCGTGTAAATGAAAAGATTGCAAATCTAATGTTTACGATAGCTGATGACAATTTTCCTCGCTCTGTCTACTGCACTTGAGTTAACACACTGGTGAAGATGACAAGATAGGTGTACAGTGCTCAAATGATCCAATTTTACTTATTTCGTTTCTAAATGGTAGTAACACGCTCCTTTTCACAAACATTTACTGGTGGAATACTCCAAGTTTTAGGTTACAAGCCGTGATATGTGACACTGATACACAAAACTATCCAAATATTGTTACTACCGTTTCAGTGCATCGACCATGGGAAAATAGTACATGAAAATCAGCACCAGTATATAAACAGAGCATCTGCTGCCGACAACATCAACTGTAACAGATTGTAGATGACCGCTAGCCATATACATAAGACTATATCAAATGTCCTCAGATTGTTACCAAATACTTTTCAATCACTGTTACAAGCTTATCAGACTAAGGCAAGTAAATTCTTCACAAAAATTCAATTAAGGCCGTTTACTGTCCGAGAAGGATCGCATAGACTGATCTGCTTTTCAATCTTGTCTCGCCAAAGCCGCAAATGACAAACCCCAAAACTGACAAGATTTTAGTGTCAATCTAACATGAAATACTGTCAGCATTCAGGTAAATTACAACAGGTCTGTCACCACACACACAAAGGTTTCCCAAATATACTCTAGGTCAGGGAGAGGCCTCAACCATTTAAATCATCCATACAATTAGCACAAACCTTGTTATTTTTCTTTCTTACCAAAAAAATTGTATTAAGGGCATACAATTGTATGTTATTTCAATGATGTGACATGGATTGAAATTGGTGGCCCGTAAAATCCCTTCAGCACCTGGGGGGTTCTCTATCTTGGAGTGAATGACAATTATCAACAAGTTCAGCGATATACCAATCAGCCTAAATGGCTCTTCTTATTAACAAAATGATAATTTCCCCTAAAGATTAGCCTATACTTTTATGCTCTATGCTGGGATTAAGGTGCAACGCCAATACAAGAGTAGGTATTTATTGATGGAAGTGAAGTAGCCACCATCCACATCTCACACAAAGGAAATAAAATATAAGCAACAAATTGGAGATATAATAAAAATCTGAAATATATGTCACAATAAAATGCTTTTTATTATTGCATCCTCGACAAAAACTAACATCACAAAAATTAAGTATAACAAAAAAAACAACTATGTATAACTGAAGACCCACAAAAGAAACATCATAGATATAAACCTTTTTCGCTACCAGAAGCAATGTTTTCAGCATACCAAGTGTAATTGTGGGAAAATTTGAAAAACTCTCAAAAATAGTTTTAAACCTTTATCAAACAATTTAAAGCAAAAATTTCATTTCTGAGCATGTTGATTTGTTTTAATGGTTAATTCCACACCAAATCATGTTTTTGTAACTGCCAGGTAGTCCATGTCAATTTCTTCCCCACCTGATTGATGTTCACTTTGACTGCCATCGCTGGAGCTCATGCAAACATCCTTTGGCAGTTCATACTCGTCCCCAGACTCTTCTAACCCATTTGAATCATAATCTGTCTCGTCACTGTCTTCTAAAACAGCTCTGAGAACTTCTTCTTGCGATACACATGGCTGCCTTCTAGGCTGCATAGAATCCATTTTTGTGTGCAAAATTTACCAGCAATATATAATGTACCACTGCACTGCCTATTGACATAGCTGATTTTTTTGTTTGTTTGTTTTGGAATTTAACATTGCTTTAACAGAATTAAAGTCATATCGCGACGTCCAGCTCATTACAGGAGGAGGAAGACCCCGGCGAAACTCTGTACACTATTTCCGGCACAGAGCGCACCCAAGTAGAACCACCGATCTACAACAAGCCAGCTGGAAGGCTTCCTCACTTGAAAAATTCGAAGTGCCCAGACCGGGATTCGAACCCACAGCGGTGAAGGGCTGAGAAATTGGAAGTCAATGACTAAAACCTCTCGGCCACGGAGGCCCCTGACATAGTTGAAGATGTCATTCATTCATCAAAATCTATAATTAGGTTATTCACAAATATGTACCATTTGTAAGGACGACCAGATTACCAAAGAACAATTAAGCCGGATATTTCCAGAGCTGTAGGTGTATAACATGCTCTTATGATGCTGGACAGATCTGGCGCTCAAAGCAAAAAGGTTAAGTACCACAAAAATAATTCTCTGTATAACAGCAAGCCAGCAAGATTGATGCATATAAAGTATCACAAAATAATTACTATAAGCCAAAAAGAAGGATCAGAACTAGGTCAGAATTACTGTTAAACTTCATGAATGCTGTGTTACAAAAAAGTATTCAGTATTATAAACTGCTAGCCAATCAGCATCAGGAATATTGAGTGCCACAGAACTATTACTTTAAATAATATGAGCCAGTTGTGTATCACAAAACTCTTTATATATTACTTGTGAGCCAAAGAGCTTAATATATACAAATATATATCATGAAACCATTTATCATAACCATGAGCCAATACAGATCACACAACCATTACATAAATATAACTGCCAATTTCATCAAATTAGATCTTCTGTTCTTCTTAATTAATCTATAGAACAAACAAAAACAAATCTAACATACACTGGGAAGGAAATAAATGAGAAAACAACAGAAAAAAATCTTCACAAATCAAAACTATCGTTGCTGATGCACAGGTGAGACTGGAGTGTTAACAATTTAACAGTATCATAAGTTAGTCATGGAGCCAGTAAGTAAGCCCCATAGGATGCCAAGAAATTTGCCCAATATAAAATGAGATTTTCCTGA
>JAULCC010329788.1:0-11847 GCA_032358795.1 Nuttallia obscurata | reverse complement strand
GATAGAATTCGCCCACTGCTTGAGAGTGCAAGGTGGTAGAAACCCACCAAACATCGACACCCAAACACCATTGCATAATTTCACCACATACATACTCCGGCGAAATATAGCCTTTGTGTGCTGACGTGCCATAAAACCCCATTTCACTCACTCACTCACCTGATCAATACTTGGCAAAAGTAGATGCAGTAGATGAGCAAGACACAAATTTCATGTTTGTTCACACAAGAATTATGGAGTTATTGCCCTTAAATCAATTTGAAAAGTCTTGTCCGGTGAACTTCTCTTTCAGATTCGTTCTTGCAAGGATCATGGAGCTATTGCCCCTGAATCAGAAACTCCTCCTTCAGTTTAAGTTTGATTCTCTTGATACTTGGCATAAATATTTGGAAGGAGATGTAGATGTGCAAGACACAATTTTTATGTTAGTTCGCGCAAGGTTTACATGTCAGTGTCAAGTTCCAAAGTATACACATTAAAGGCTTTTGTTCACTATCAAAGAAGTGTAGCAGGGGTATTTGTCATATTCAGTGACTGGTCTCGTTTAAACAGTGTAGAGACTGATCAGGATCTGTACAGTTAGCGACTCTTAAAATATTTTGGAACATTTTCAACTGTTTTCAAATCTAGAATACTAATGTGGTCAACAAGATAATTAATTATTTATGAGTTAAAGCATAATGTTTTGCATAAATACACACAACATATAACTATATATACTGAATTAAGTTTAAAGCCTAATTATTATGGTTTGCAATTTTTGTTCCTTACAATCTTCAATACATTCTTGGAGGAAAATCAACAAAAATAAAAACATAATGGGTATAACCTGTGTATCCTTTAGAAATATTGACATGTTTTATAAGCCAAAACATGTTATAATTCACGAATGATAAATTACCATATTCACAGCAATTAAACAAGAAATTGAACTGAACTATGATAACCAAAAGCTGAAATTAATTGGTTTTATGTGAACAAAAAGTTAAGACTAATTTTTAGATTGACTTCTGAAATGAATATGTTAAAATCCTGTCTAGGACCGGCTAAACCAGTGATAATCAGATCCTGATCCTATATGTTTACTTCTGTAAAACTACTATATTCATCCAAGTAACATATTTGTTACCAGGGACAGAAAGTGATGGGAACATGAGATATGTCAACATTTGTACTTTCATTAATTATCTAGATAAACAGTTTGGACATGCCAGTGTAGCCTCTGACCTTAAGAAACCAACACTCAACAACAACCAGAGGAGTCCATTATAGCCTTATGTTACCATCTGAGGGAAAACGCCTTAATTATATTTTGTCCTAAATTATGGAAACAAACTTTAAATGAAATCAAGAGATACCCTGAGCTTCAATAACTCAGACACATCTGTATGGCGAGAGAGGCTTGACAAAGACTTCTCCAAAGACGGGAAAAACTTTTCATTTTAAAAGGCCTTGCAATCTGACATAATTTTAACTAGATGGGTGTTCAGTAAAACACAAGTGTTGCCCTCTTGCACTACGTCAGGAAATCCAAAATTCTATACTATTAGATAAAATCCAGAAGTTAGGACAAAATTCAGGGGAATCCGTAAAAATTCCAAAATGAGAAAATCTATAATTGGAAATGGGAATATCTCATACAAGGGTACTGCTCGCAGGCTATTTTCTCTTCATCTTGGGTACTATTTGGACATTTTGCTGTCACATGATAAAAGCATGGCAGCGCTCGTCACTAACAAGTGTAGTGGGGTAAATGCACGTGATAAACATGACTTCTCTCTGTTGTAAGAATTTTCATTTTTTTAAAGGTCCAATGCTTCTTCTAAAAATCTAGACTTATTCAAGAGGGTTACCCTCCATTTGAAAATTACCGATATTACAGTTGTTGTTTTTTAAATGTCTCTATAGTGGAATAATTGCCATTGAAATGATCGCAAAAACAAAATTAAAAAAGTCTTATGCACAAGGTATTGATTTGCACATGTACCAGTCCTATTTGATACCTTATTTTCTTTGGACATGAATGCAGTTTGTTTGTTTGTTTAATTTAAGTCACTTTCTGCCAGCTAGAGCTAATGGACGTCCCATAGAGAGGGAAGCAGATACACAGAACTCTTCTATAGAGAATTATGGTTCTTTAACGTGCCCAGTGTAAAGCACTGATACCCCGGCTGGGGGCTGAACCCCGGCTGGTCACTTTATCCTGACACCGACAAACCAGTCGTAATGCTAACCCTTAGTCCTGAGCGTCAAAGAGGGAAGCCATTACTACCATTTTTTAAAGTCTTTGGTATGACCAGACCAGACCCACAACATGAATGCAGAACATACTTGTTTGTATATTGCTATGTACCTGCAATGTATAAACAGTCTCTTATAACTCATTTTTAGTGGTTTTGTAAATGATCTGGTCGACAAAAAATGATGTAGATGGTTTATGGCCTGGATTCATTATTGAATAGAAATTTGATTTTTATTGATCTCATTGAAACAAAAAAAAGTTTATAGATAGAATGGTAAAACAGACTTTATTTACATTCAGGACTCACAGTAAGGCATTTAGCCTTATCTATCCTGAGTGCGTCCTCAAATTCAAATATTTACAACATGAAAACATTCAAACATCAAACAAATAAGTTGCATCCATATGTACACACTCAAATGCAAAACATAACAGAAATCATTCAGAATATAAACAAACTTGGAAAACAAAATAAAGTCAGCATGCGCTTAGGCTATCCTGCATCCGTCACATCTCTCAGACCAATGATGTTTGCTTCTTATTTTCAACCAAGAACCAACTTTTGTTATTTACATTACCATAAGGGTGAACTACCCAAGATGATCAAATGAATTGTGATTTAGAGATAAATGTCACCATCAGAGTTATCTGTGCTTCCAATAAAAAATACACTGATCCTCTCATCATCATCATCTATTTTTAACATTAGAAACCAAATCAGGATCTGATAAAAAAAATTAACTTTATACACACAGGGGACTTTTCAAATTTTGCCATGAGGCAGAGTGAAAAACCATGCAAATATAACACGATAGTATTCTTAAACGTGAGAAAACCGAAAAAAAAAATCTGAAGTAAATAGAAAGGGCATAATTCTGTCAAATATGACCTTGACCTACAGAATTTGGTGGCACAACGACCCTGTTGTCATAGACAATACAATTTGAAGGTTTGAAGATGAGATATTAATAAATAGCAAAGTTATAGCCAATGTCAAGTTACAAGAACCACAGATAGTTAATTTAGCAATTCTACCTATAACACTGACACAAAAATGCTTCAAGGTGAGCACAATAGTCAAATCATGGAAAATCTACAATTTAAACTTTTAATTTCAATTTACCTGCATATATACAGTATCATGAACATCAATAAAAGTATTAATTAGATGAAAAGCATTTATATTTCAAATGACCATTAAAGGCTAACAAACACCTGTATTCAACTATACTCTGACACTATGCCAGGTACCTGAATA
The DNA here is from genome assembly GCA_032358795.1 of Nuttallia obscurata. Taxonomy (NCBI): domain Eukaryota; kingdom Metazoa; phylum Mollusca; class Bivalvia; order Cardiida; family Psammobiidae; genus Nuttallia; species Nuttallia obscurata. The sequence continues at coordinate 8,347 of JAULCC010329788.1, read as the reverse complement.
TTTCAGTCAATTTTATCAGTACAATCACTCTGTAGCACAGGAAGGCTAATTTACCCCCCTAACAAGACAGACTTTCTAAAGATAGGCTAATTGAAGCTCTATTAAGACATGTTTTCTTAAACTGCCCAATTGTATATAAACTTATACCCTAGTAAAATGTCTCCAGACACCTGTGAATTTAAGGTCATACCCAGAAATTATCTGCGCTTTTACACAATCAATGACAGAAGATATCATTTTTAACTGACATGCTTGGACTTTTGGTCCATTTTCCCTTATCACCACATACCCTTATAATCATCTTATTGTCACTCAACCCTTTTCATCACATGCACTTTTCATCAGTCACCCTTTGCCTTTCACCCCACCATTATCACTCACCCCTTTTCATTACATACCCTTATATCAAAGGGTGTCATTAACAATTGAGGCAACTGATTTTCAGTTAAACATAACCATTTTTTTTAAATAGATGGTCCATTATGAGGCACATTAAAAATTTAAGGAAAAAACAACAGATTTTCTTCTGATTTCAAACGATGAATTCCATCACCAATCTGTTAATAATGACAGCCATGTATCATCTTATCGTCACTGATGTCCCCTTATTGTCACACAGTGACCCTTCTTGCAACTAACTCCTTATTGTCACACCCCCTATCATCACTCACCATTTTCATCACTCACCCTATAAATTGTCATCACTCACCTTCTATGCCATCACTTATCCTTTTCTGGCTCACACGAAAGTTTCTAAACTCTTTTAAAATGGCATGATTTAACAAGTTTTCAAAACAATGTTGACACAGAATCACTAGAATTCCCAGAATTGTAGGTGTCTCCTGTTGGAAGCAACCGAAAACCATTTCATGAGAAAGGAAGTACAAATAACATTTGTTGTGAAAAAACTACATAAAGTTAAGTCCCATTTTTCTTCTTCTGCACACTGAACCAAGTTATCAAAAAATTATCAATTTCTCAAATATAATCAAAAAAATATAAAAGAAATTTTAAAAAAAATTAAGAAACTAGTGGAACCATGCCCCATACTGAACTTGACCTGTATTTTATGATGATTAACTCTTATGCCAAATCTGAATGGAGTCAATTTATCCCTGCAAAAGTTATTGAGTGGAAACCAGTAAGTGCATAAAACTGAGTCAAAAAAAGTCCATAACTCAGACATATGTAGGTGGACCGTGCCCAAGATCAAACTTGACTTGTAAATAGTGATGATAAACTCTTATGCCAAATCTGAATGGAGTCAATTTATCCCTTCAAAAGTTATTTAGCGGAAACCAGTAAGTGCATAAAACTGAGTCAAAAAAGGTCCATAACTCAGACATAATTCAGTACAACGTGCCTAATATGAAACCTGACCTGTATTTTATGATGATATACCTTTAAGCAAAAGTACATTTAAATCCAGACGTCCCTTCTAAAGTTACTGAGCGGATGACGTGGACGATGATGCGGATGTCACTGCCAGATACATGATCCCTATGTGTGCCTTGCTATGCAGGCGACACAAAAATGACTTTCTTTAAACTGATCAGTGTTTGTTATAAAGTACTTTTCTGTCTTTCTTCACCTAAATATCATAAGTTTATTAACTGTATGGTGTCCTAGTAGAAAGTGTCACAAATGAATGTTTTATTTATTGAAATCAACTATGAGTATGATATTAGTGACATGGCAAACATTCTACAGTGACAATTTCAATTCCATGAGCAATTGTTCTGATTTTCCTGTATATTTCCCACAATTTAATTTGTAGTAAAATTTGACTGATTATTTTAAATGTGAGGTGCTAAATTGAGAAAACGAAAATCCTCAAAGCCTTCCACACCCAGTTCTTATAAAACTTTCAATCCTTTTATCAAATTTGTAGTGTGAACAACTGCTTCAGACAATGTTTCTAAAAACAGCCATCCAATATTTAGGAACCAGACTAATCAATATGTACAAGACTGAACTAGGATTTTTGTATTATTATTTCTTCTCAGACACAAATTTGCTTAGATACCTCATTGAAGTACACCTGCAGATCATTGACTACAATTTTTTTTTTAACTTGTAGCTGACAATAATTTTAACCTGAATACAGAAATACCTGAAAACAGCTTTACATGAACCTGCATCTTGTAAATGCATGTACTGTGTGTGAGCAATATATTAATTATATAACAACCAACTTGTATATGCAAGGGCAGCAATATATATAACAACCAACTTGTATATACAGGGAAAGCAAGCAATATTTTTACCAACCAACTTGTATATACAGGGACAGCAATATATTTAACAACCAACTTGTATATACAGGGACAGCAATATATTTAACAACCAACTTGTATATACAGGGACAGCAAAATATATTTAACAACCAACTTGTATATGCAATGACAGCAATATATTTAACAACCAGCTTGTATATACAAGGACCATGCTAGACAGTCAGACAGAACTAAATGTCATAACCCTAGGATCTTCAATCACAACAGAAGCTTAGAATTCCCAGCAAAAATCCATTATTCAATCTATAGCAACTCAATAGTTCAACAACCATTTGCAAGAGGTCTTTTTATCTTGAAAACTTAATTAAGACCATACACATTCAGCCTTTTTTATAATTCCTAAGCTCATCTATCATCAGAAAACTCCATAACAATTGTGACAGGATATATCAAACCTAGCAGCTAGCTATAGGAACATAATATCAAATCACTGGAGAGCCATCATAATAACAAAAAAGTCTATGTGAGTTATAAAATGATGAGTATGGTGGAGATACATACTTGGAATTGCCAGAAATATTGGTGTGCCAAAGATTTTTTTTTTTTTTTTCCTCAGATTATAGTTTTGTATGTTATAGAGCACAGCAACTTGCAATAAACATATGAAAGTTTAGTTCAATAAAAGGAAATTTTTGCAAGCTCATGCAATAACCATGCTGTAAAGGTGTCTCATAATACCCCTTAACCCTTAACCTGTTGAACAAAATGTTGTCTACTGAAAATGTCTTCTGACTTGATTTTAAATTTCATCGGCTTTGCCTATTATTTGGAAAAACCGTTGGCCGAGGGTCAAATCTCTTGGATTCCAATAAGATGCCGTTGTCTGATCTGCATCTAAGTTGTTTGCAAATTCAATCACAGTTGCACTTAGCAGGCTAAGGGTTAACTGTGAGTTCCCAATACTCATCCAATCTTTCAGCTCAATAACTGAAATATTCCATTGCCAGTCTCTCCTGTTATATATCATGAAAGTAGTAAGTTATTCAAGACAATACATCAGGAGATACTATTCTATGGACAATTAATTGTCCGATTGGGGCCCATACAATCAGTATACTCATACAATGAAACTCTCATTTCCTGGAAATTCTGTGGAAACATGTGTATAATGGAAAGAAGCAGGACAGGATCCGTTAATTGACATACATCACCAAGATAATTTATGGAAATAAGTATTTACTGTTCAGGCAGGATAAAAAAAAGAAATATTTCAAAACAATGAAGCCTAAGATGAATAGACAATTGGTGAATCAATTAGGCACCACAAAATGGAAAACATACTTCACCATTTAACTGTTCCTTGAAACAAACAACTTTAACATTTGTATTTGTTTCTTTTATTGCAATTCAATATCACTCGTTAGTATTTCAGTCTTATTTCAAAATCAAAGCTTGGAATTCACCAACCCGTTCTTAGATTTGAACCTGAAGAATTGTCTCCAACACTCTCAGTTGGCTTTCAGCTTTTGCCAGAAAGGTAGGTGCTGGGAGCCAGACTACAGGGTTAGAGATTATTCCTGAGTTTCAAGTCTAATGATAGGTTGGTGAATTCCAAGCCTGTTCTTGACAGGTCGAGAGCTTGAGATATATACTCTGTACATAATTTCAGCCACACAAAGCATGCATCCATGTAGAACCACAAACCTACAACAAGCAAGCTGAAATGCTTCCTCACTTGAAAAATCTGAAATGCCCAAACCTGTATTCAAACTGAGAGGTTGCAAGTCATTTAACATTATTGCTTGGCCATGGATGAGGTAAACAGTAAAGAGTCTGACCTATATAAAATAGTGTTTGCCAGAAATATATAAGGAACTTAATTTAATTTAACTTTAAAAATTCTGAATCTTTTAAGAAGTTTTCCAAAGTTGAACTTTATGATTAGGAAATTTTCATGTGATACAATTTTCCAGTTGTCATCAATACAAATTGTAGAAGTCATAAACTGACCAGTCTCCAATGCTTGGACAACCCAGGCAACCTGGTTCTACCATTTACAGCCGATTTCTTTTAGTGTTTAATTTTTTCTAAATTTAATTCTATGCCAAACAGCACCAAGTATAATTAGAGAAACCTATGTGTATCATCACTTCTTGTGATCATGTTTTACATCTATTATTCTTATGTATCTTTATGATACAGTCATTAAAACTCCTAGTTTCATGTTTTATAAGGTCTTGTTTTACCATACTAAAGTGGAGTTTGAAGCATGAATGTCAACACCAGAAATTTGAAACAATCTGTCCCAGCTTTAAACCACTGCTGGGCTATTCAATCAGGTATAAGTAATACATTCAGCCCAGCTTAAATCAGACAAAAAGTATCCATGACATACAATGTCATTTCACCAAGGTCGTTCAATTTCTAACCCAACTGCATTAAGTGGGGTACCCAACCTTCTCTCAGATGTAACTGTCTGCTTTCAGAGCTCAGGAGCGACATTTAATCCCTCAAATATATCATCATCAACAGGGCTCCAGATAAAGTGAGTATTTTGAGAAATTTAGTTACTGTTTTCCAAATTTCTCTACCAAACTTTATCTAGTGGTAACTCCTAAGAATCACATCAATGAGGCAACTTGTAAGAAAGAGTACCCACATAATAGGGTTTGGTGGAGAAACATGGAAAACGGACTTGGTGAATTTCTATATTATGCATCTTATCTGGAGCTCTGATCATCATCATCAAGTAAGTAGTAACCACTATCTTATCAGCAAGATCTATCTATTTGTTGTCTCCTCACAATTGCAGGCCTGGCCACACATCCACCCTCAAGTCAATTACCTCTATTTGCCAGTACAAAAGGTCTGTCTCTGAATAAATTTATACCACTTGTTGATACCTAGAAGCCTTGACCCAAGGTGAATAAAAGCAGTATTAACAATAAAAATGTGCTTGAATTTCATAGCAAGACATTTTCACAACTTCTCAGCAACACCCCATGTAAGACAAATTAACACTGTTAAGGTATCCCATAAAACCTTACAATATATTTTCCTCTTTGGACCAACAACCTCCCGAAAGCAATTTACCTTCACACAATTTTTCATGCCCTAAATAGAGATGCTGAGGAGAAGATTCCTCCATATGAGTGCCTTCACATGGACACAAGATCCAGGCATACCATAAGAATCAAATCATACAAGGACTTCATCAGGGACATGCTTGAGCTCTTCAGCATTTGGGCTAAAGAGATTGAGCTCCTCCAATACTTCTCCAGAGTTTGCACTTTCAAGATTGGACTGCATGACTAGGTACACCTGAAGAACAACTTTTGTTTGTTTATATATTTGTTTTTCAAAAATTTTCTGCCAACTATAGGGCTACAAGATGTTCCAGAGGGAGGAAAACTAAAGAGAATTCTGTAGAAATCTCTGGTTCTTTTGCATGTCCAGTGTATAGGGTTGTTTGTATATATCAAGTAGGTCAACAACTGTCAGCAATTCCTAAAACAATTATATTCCACAAAAGTAGAAAAAGATTACAAACCAAATGTCACTTAATGCCATCTAGGCCTAATGTCCAAGAGAAAGGGAAGCATACTGAAACATCTTCAGTAGAACTCTCTGTTTTTATTACGTGTCCAGTGTATTGTACAAAGCACTGAAACACAGGGGATGGGTACCATATATAGTGTATTATACAAAGCGCTGATACACAGGGGATGTGTAACCCTGCCGGTCACGTATCCTGACACAACAAATCAGTGGTAGTGCTATATAAGCACAAGGAGGTAGAGGAAAGCCTAACTGGAATCACTGTTAAAATTACATTTTGCATTCTGTTCCTTAATATTATAGAAGGACTTGCATAATTCAGTATAAAACTTTCAACTTTGCATAAATTTACATGACAAGTTTCACATCAAAATAAAATGATGTGCAATTTGTGGACGTGTGACCCACATAATTTTTATCACTAACTGAGACTTATTGTAGAATGGTATATAGCTATAGTCTACATGGGGAAGGGGTTCTGAAAAATATGCAGTGAAGTTATATATGATTTAGTTTTATTAAGAAACAATTGGTTTAATTAGGTTAAGGTAACTCTGAGGTAATTCTCCCAGAGTAAAATTTACTACCATTATATTACCAAATTTTCAGCACAACAACCATACATTTAATACACGTATTGCTGTTGAGGGGGTTTTACTATATATATTCAATTATCAGCAAATTTTCTATTGCATTCATGGCAATTTTTTCTATTCAGTCTTTTCTCACTGATTACAATGACGTTTTTATACTATACTAACTTCAAAGAGATCCATTAGTGCTCATGCCACTCTACCTGGCACACATCAAAATGGAACACCTCTGCAAATTATCAATTACAACTTAGATCATAATTAAAGATTGATACATACTAAAGTGTAATTAAATTTAGAGACAGACATATAAAGGACATGCAAGGTAGCATGAGGATACACACAACTGCTAGTACATTAAACACTAGCAGACATGCATACAATTATCTTTGTCAACCTAGACATACAACTTAAGTGATCAATAACCCTATTGCACTGGACAATTCATGCAATCTATCTAAGAGCTTTATGGTAACAGCACTCACTCCCTCAACAGTTTGATTGCATGCATTAATCTCATATACATCTTCTCAGACTATTTATTTGTCATTCTCTGCACACTGAAGATCAATTAGAATATCCAAATAGTATCAACTGCAACCTAACACAATCGTAACTTAAACAAGGGAGCCTAGGATTATTCACCAATATTCTAATATCTTCCCTTCTTAAAGACTTAATTACTTCTGAATATGCATTTATTTGAAACTGTTTTATCAGTTTTATATTCGAAGCATAAAAAAATTAGAATAACAATACACTCACCTATTGTTTCCTTCCACCAATTCTTATTCAGACACAATTAACTTAATAACAAATTATAATAAGAAAATAAGCCTAAACTATGACAAGTTACCGGCCGCCGGCACAAAGTCTTTAAATCTGATCCGACCAAATTGGCCCTACAAAAGCCAATGAGGATCTATAGCAAGAGGTAGAACAAGGACACTGTAACAATTCCAATAGAAAATGCTAATTTCTAATAGCCATTATGAAATCAGATATAAGTATTGCACTAGATCACAAATGAATAGAAATACAGTGCTGGCAATCATGCCAGATCTTGACATACGATAAATACTTAAACCCTAAATAGCTTATAACAAACAAAAGAATGCCTAAATATTTTTTAACAATTTCAATGTTGTAATACTATCGGACAAAGTTTAGGATATATAACAACCTTACATAAACTCTTTTTTACCCCAATACCTCAAAGGCTTTAAGTCACAATATGACTTCAATAGCTGAATACGACCAGTCACTGGCCATTTAAATCCATATCTGAACCTATTTACTGCATTTGATGGAGTTCAGCTTAATGCAGAGTTATTATACCAACATAAATTTCGCACTCATGATACTGGATTTCTTAACATTATGGCAACCAAAATATCTGAACTTTATCCTAATCACTCATCACTTAGTTTAAACATAAAGAAGGCATATGTCAGCATTTAATGTCAACTCGGCCATTACTCACTGCAGTGAAATTCTGTTTGCTTCATGCAGTACAAGCTTTTTCCCTTTATATCCAGCTTCATGGTTCAATGCCTCTCAATTTATCTTTCTTTATTAAAGACGAGATAATTATATTTGCTGTCGTTGTCTTGAATGCCTCTTTCAAGAATACTTTATTAACATCAAGGCTGTCTGAGTTCCTGTGTATCCTAACCAATACCAAGCATCTCTACAAGTAACTGATAATATGTTGATTAACATCTTTTGCTAACAGTTTCATTATTGGTATTAAATCATAGTTTCACTGATTTAGCATTAGCATCTATTTTCACAAGTCATATGGAGTTACATCCATTCTACTTTTGCAAAAGCCAATTTTGTTTGTTATGGAAATTAACGTTGCTTTAACAGTATTTCAGTTATATCACGACGTCCAGCTCATTACAGGTGGAGGAAGACCCCGGGGGACCTCTGTACACTATTTCAGGCACAGAGTGC
>JAULCC010329787.1:0-19794 GCA_032358795.1 Nuttallia obscurata | reverse complement strand
ATACAAGAAAACCTTAGAATGAAGTTTGGTGAAGGTAAATGTATCATTATTCAAGCACTTGAGTATCCCGATTGGGAAAAGTGGCTCAAAGGTATCTGGGAACTTATTCAGCGCGATTTCCAGTCATATATTAAGTCCTTTATTCACCTACCAATTTTGCCCGTTGACTTAGAAAACCTGCAGATGAATGGAAACGTGGAGATGCATTCACTGCTGTCCGATATTATTATGTTGAGAACACAAAAAGATGGAACTCAAATACCTGATGAAATCTGCGAGGCATTTATGATGTTATCGGTGACGATGATGTCAGGAGTACCAGACTGGATAAAGATGGACATAACCTCATATCTTAAGAATACATCATGTGAGTCTATTCTTGACATATTAGAGCGAATAACCCAACAGGATATTGCCCTGTTCAACACAAAGCTTTCTCCAATATTGAAGAACAAGTTTTTGAACTTTTTAGCGATGAAAATTGTATTCATGACACCAAATGCCAAAACAAAATTGAGAAGGTTGCAACTGTTTAATCAGTTTGAATCAACTGCCTCTGACGCAGTGATGGTTTCCTTAGAAGAAAACAACACAGTATACAATGGTCAAGATTTTCCTGTCAAATTTCCTTCAAACGTTCTCCTCCTATCTTCAAATGAGGCAGCTCTTGCTACTAAGCTTGGAGCAGAGACCTTTTCCAAGGAAGATATGGTAATGAAAACATTTGCGGAGTTCAACAGCTATAGTAAAATTGAAAAAAAGAAATTTATTCTCTGGCTTTTGAACATTCGTCTGTGGAAAACAAATGAAAACATCAAATCTTTTTTGCAATGTACCGAGTTTCTACAAGCAGCAGACGGTAAAATGCATTCGCCAGCAGATTTGTTCGATCCATCGGAAAGTATCTTAAAATCAATTTTTAAAAATGAGCCAGTCTTTCCAACTGATGAAGACTTTTTAGGTGAAGAATTTCTTTTAGAACTTCGGACCTTTGGTCTGAAAAACAAATATCACGTCAAAGCCTCAGATATCGAAAGAACATGTGCTGTCATAGAGAAGGTTTCTCAGAATGGCGACGAAGGTGTCATTGAACAGGCAAATGCAGTTCTTCAAATATTAGAGAGTAACATGGATCTTCTACGGGAAAGCAAAATTGAAACAACCAAATGGTTTCCGTTAGATAAAGAAAGACCGTCTTCTTATCCACTGAATGTTGCATACAAAGCCCAGTCATGTAGTATAACGGTTTCCCTCGGAGAAATAAAATCACACAAATACATTAATTTAGTTGGTTCCGTTTTACCGGTGGTGAACTGTCAGCATCTGCCTAATGTAGCTAATTATTTCGGCTGGCTGTCTGAACCGAAGCCTGAAAGCGTTGTAAACCACCTGTACAACATTGCAAATACTTACGACAGTCAACATAAGGCTATGGTGCTTTCAATGGTCACCGAAATTTATGAGTATTTGGACAGAAAAGACGACCCAATAGAAATGAAATCAATCTTGGAGAATACCTTTGGTAATAATGGTTTTATTTGGTTTGGAGAGGGATTTGTCTGCAAGCATAACATATATGTTGACAACAATGAGGACGACATTGATTTAAAGCCATTCCTGAGACCGCTTCCTTCAGAACTTAAACATATCAAAGACTTTTTTCTATGTTTAGGGTGTTTTAGGTCTATTGATACAGATGCATGTTTAGACACACTAGAAAGAGTGAAAGAGCACTGTGAAAGTGATAACCAAACAGTAACGCCTACAACACTCAGAAACATTTCCATTACCATTCTCAACAGGCTTAAAAACAGTCCCGGTGATTTTCTACATTCAAACAGAACTGTTTTTGTTCCAATTCAAACATCAAACGAATCAAATGTTTCTTTGAAGCCTGCCAATCAATGTGTGTTCTGTGATGCCAATTGGAATAAAGACCAGGACGTTCTGGAAGATGACGATAATGAAGAAATCTTCTATGTACACAATGATGTTCCAATTTCTACAGCTGAAGCATTAGGCGTCCCATCCCTGAGACAAAAGATATTTGCAGATTCAGATGCAATGGAAGAATGGGGACAGGAGGAACCACTAACACGCAGATTGAAACATATTTTAGAAGATGGATACGTTGATGGGTTCTCTGTTCCAAAGGAGCTGTTTCAAAACGCTGATGATGCTGGTGCCACCAAAATGTGGATGTTGTATGATGAGAGAGAAAATATAGACAAGCGAAGGAACTTGCTAAACGCAGGTATGGCACAATGGCAGGGTCCAGCCTTATGGGTATACAACGATGCAGAGTTCAGTGAAGATGATTTTAAAAATATTACAAAACTGAGTGGAGCCACAAAGGAAGCTGACCCGTCTACAATTGGAAAATTTGGACTTGGATTTTGTGCAGTATATAATCTGACCGATGTACCAAGTCTTATATCGGGGGAAAATGTTGTAATATTTGATCCACATATGAAGTATCTCGGTAAGGCCTTACCCGGTAAAAGCCCCGGTTTAAAAATTAATATTCGTAAAATGACATCCAGAACATTAGCAAGAAAAGTACAAAACCAGTTAGGACCTGCTGAAAATATATTTGGATGTACATTTTCAACAGATCAAGACTTTAAGTTTCGTGGAACGCTTTTCAGATTTCCACTTCGCAGTCAACCAAGTGAAATAAGTACACTTATCTACTCATCAGAACAAATGGGCAACCTATTAGAGAAAACATTTGAATCAGCTGCAAATATGTTTTTGTTTAATCTACATGTAAATGAATTGAAGGTTTTTTTTCTGTCAAATGATGGAAACCCTTCTCATCCTAAACTATTGTATGAAGCCCACAAAGAGCATTTTCAAATAATACCAGCACCTTCTTCAGTTCAATACTCCTCAGTATTAAAGGAAGCAGCAGTGAGGAAGAAAGAACACAGGCTTGAGACCGATCAAGTTCAACGTTTAGAGGAAGTGCATATTTCAAGAACTGTTATTGATGCTAACTCACAAGTCATGGGGACACATTCCAAATGGTTAGTGTCTTGGGCGACTGGTACTGATGAACACACTTTGACGCTAACATATAAAGACGAAGGTGCACTTCCACTTGGAGCTATTGCGTTGCCAATAGAACGTGACGAAGGTAAAATGCACCCAGTATCTTTACAGAATTTGCCTGAAGGTTTCTATAAGCACGGCCACTTCTTTTTTTTCTTGCCTATGCCCATCGAACATCATTTTAACTTTCATATAAATGGTTCCTTAGCTGTCTCAGCTGATCGGAGGCATTTACGTACAGTTACAGGAGATGAAAGTGATACAAGGTTGAATAACTGGAATGCATGTCTTTTAGGAGATGCCGTTGTTGAAGCATTGCTACTTCTGGTTCAGAATTTTGAGCATCTGAAATTGTTGCCACGACGTGATCCATTTTACATGTGGCCTCTGCCTGTGTCAGATGTATTAAAAGATGGTGTACCTCTGCAATTCTATAAAAAGGTGACAGAACCTCATACATATAATGCTTTTTTAGGGTCCGATAAATGGTTCAATATTACCGAGTGCAAGTTTTTGGAGCCAACCCTCCGAGAACATAAAAATCTGGGAGAAGCTGCGTTTGCTGTCTTTTTGAAGTTTGCCCAAGACGACATCGCCATTGACCTTCCACGTTGTTACTTTGAACAATTAAGCTTGGCTAATTGTCAAATTGTAGAGAATAGAACCGTTGACACTAAATCATTTTTAATAAAGTATTTTCTTCCACACTTGAAGTTATTGAAAGGCGTTATTCAAGAAAATACCAGGGACCAATTTATCAAATTTGCAATTCATCTCAATGATGCTGATGTAAATGAGCGATTGGCAAAATGCGAATGTATCCCTACCGAGCCAAATGGGAAGCTTATATGCATTAAGCAACTAGTAGATGATAAGTCAAGTCTTGCAGATTTATTTGAGGAAAAAGATGAACGATTTGCCTCAGCAGGAGTCAACGATGAAAAAACCAGTAAGCTACTGAAATTGCTAGGCATGTTGTCGGATACACTAACAGATGAGGATGTTCTAGAAAGGGCAGTCTCTATAACAGCTCTAAACGACAAATGTTCAGACTGTGCTTTAGAAAGATGCTTCCATTTATTGAAGTATTTGGAGGTCAATCAACAATTTCATAGAACTGTTTTACAAAAACTACAATCCATTTCGTTTTTACCAGTGATAAATAAGCCAGACGCTTGGTTTGATGATTTGCATGAAATACAATCGGTGAATCCAGATTGTGAAAAACACTCAGATCAGTATTTCTCTAAATGCCAGATTGATGTAATTGATTATCGGAATAGATTTGCCACAGAGGGATCTTCCAGTAGTAAGTCTAGTTCTACAAACTCAGGAAGGAAATCAAACGTAAGACTTATGATTTCTCCATTAGATGTAACGTCCAGCAAGAACATGAAACTTACCGCTTCTGTGATACCATCTATTACCTGTGACGCCTTACCTCGGTTGTCTGAATACTTTGGCTGGCATATCAGGCCAAAACTTGAATATGTTCTCGGACATTTAGTGAATATTTCAAGCAATTATAAGTCTTGTTTCAAATCCTCATTTCTCCCAATGATCATCGGTATTTATCAATATCTTGCTGATCAAGAATGTTTTTTAAAAGTGAAACAAGGATTAGACATTGCATTTGGAGAATCAGAAAAGAAATATGTTTGGGCTGGTGAAGAGTTTGTGTCGCCAGATCATTTGTATGTTGAAATAAAGAAAGATGACATCGACCTCAAGCCATATCTTAAACCACTTCCCGTAGAATTTGCAGAACTGAAAGAGTTCTTTCTAAAATTAGGATGTTTTAATTCGGTCGATTCAAAGGCATGTTTATTTGCACTTGAGCAACTAAATACCTCCAGTATTAACAACATTTATGCAACTTCCCCTTTATATATGAGAAACTTGTCTGTAACTATTTTAAATCGGTTGAAGAATAATTATCCTAATCTTCTGCTTGAATCTGGTAACGTAATTTACATCCCTGTTTACCCTTCTGACGACTATGTTGTGACATTCAAAAAACCAGAGCAGTGTGTGTATTGTGATGCTGAATGGCTGACAGATCAAGAAGTTCTTGATGAAGAAGATAATGATATATCAAAGGTTCACGAAGATGTTCCAAATTCTACAGCTGCAGCGTTTGGAGTTCTCTCCATTACACAAAAAGTATTTGGTGATTCAGATGCAATGGAGGAGTGGGGACAAGATGAGCCATTAACTCGAAGGTTAAAGAATATCTTGGAAGATGGGTATGTCGATGGATTTTCTATTCCGAAAGAGCTGTTTCAAAATGCAGATGATGCCAAAGCTACTAAATTATGGATGATGTATGACGAGAGAGAAAACGAAGATTCAAAACACAACTTAATAAGTACCGAGATGGCAGAATGGCAAGGCCCAGCTTTATGGGTTTATAATGATGCACAGTTTAGTGAGGAGGATTTTAAAAACATAACTAAACTGAGTGGAGCCACCAAAGAAGCAGATCCTTCTAAGATTGGAAAATTTGGACTTGGATTCTGTGCGGTATATAATCTGACTGACGTTCCAAGTCTCATTTCTGGAGACAGTATAGTTATATTTGATCCACATATGAAATATCTTGGGAAAGCACGACCGGGTAGAAGTCCTGGTGTTAGAATAAACGTTCTAAAGATAAATTCTAAAACATATTCCAAAAAAGTACGTAATCAGTTTAAGCCAGCTGAAAATGTTTTCGGATGTGAGCTTGTTGCAGAGGAAAAAACATATTACCCAGGTACGCTGTTTAGGTTTCCACTTCGTAAGAAACAAAGCGAAATAAGTGATATTGTGTATTCAAATGAGAAAATGCGGACCTTAATTGATGCAACAATTGAATCAGCCGCGAATATGCTGTTGTTCAACATGCATGTTGAAGAGTTTAAGATTTTTCACTTATCAAATGAAGAACGCAACCCAAACAGTGCCAGACTAATTTTTGAAACTCATAAAACTGTTGTTCAAAATATATTTCCAAGTGAGATGCCAATGCAAACACATTCAGTATTACATGAAGCGACAAGAAGAAAATATAATCATGAATTGGAAGCAAATCAGTTGAAGCTTGTTCAAGAAGTACACATCTCAAAATGTTGCTTCCATGATGCGTCTGCTTCCGAAAAGCAAGTGACACACTGGCTTATTTCTTGGGCAACTGGTTTAGAAAGAGAAACTTTGAAATTGTCGTGTGATCAAGAAGGAGCATTACCACTTGGTGCTATCGCTATACCTTTTATGCTTGAGAATGATCTTGTCTTGCCCATAGCCTTTAAACAGTTGCCACCCGGGTTTTACAATAAAGGGCATTTCTTTTCCTTTTTACCACTGCCACTTCAAATTGAGGCATCCTTTCCGTTTCATATTAATTGTCCATTCGCCATTTCTGCCGATCGAAGAAAACTACGTGACATGACTGAGGATGATACTTCATCAAAGTACTTGAATTGGAACTCTAGTCTTTTAGGTGATGCAGTCACTGAAGCGTTGTTGCTGCTATTTCAGAATTTTCAAAAACTCAAAATTTCACCGAAATTCAATGTATTTGATATATGGCCTTGTGCTGTTTCAGACAAGTTGCAAAATATACTACCTAGACGGTTTTATTCGAAGGTAGTTCACAGTGATGAAATCAAAACGTTCAAAGTTGACCAAACTTGGCTGTGTTTGTCAGAGTGTAAATTTTTGGAGCCTGCCTTAAGGGAGCACCAGATTCTAGGACAATTTGCATTTAAAGTACTGGCACGATTTCTAAAAAATGATATTGCAGTTGATCTGCCAAAGCATTTCTACAAGCAACTTTTAAATGTTGATGAAACGGTGTTGAAAAGGAGAACTGTAATGCAGGAAACATTTATAATTGAATTCTTTCTTCCAAATCTTGACAAAATACAAGATGAACCTGTTGTTAAAATCAGAGATCAAATGGTAAAGTATTCTCTTGGATTAAGGAATAATTCTATTGATGAACAACTGAAACAGATTGAATGTATACCTACAAAGCCAAATCGTAAAATTAAACAGATTGAAAAATTAGTAGATCAGAATTCAAGTGTAGCTAAACTGTTTGAAGAGTCAGATTGTCGCTTTGTGATGAATGATTATCAGGATATGGAAACTAGTAAAAGACTACAAGAACTAGGTATGCTTTATGACACATTGACAGACGAAGATTTATTGGAAAGAGCTAACTCTGTTTCAGAAGTAAATGAGCAGTGTTCGGATTGTGCGTTTGAGCGGTGTCAACGTCTGTTAGCTTATTTAGATTCAAATATTCAACATCACGAAAATATCTTGCAAAAATTGAAACATGTTTGTTTCTTACCGGTTCTACAAATATCGGAGACTGATCCTGCGTCAGAGTCTGATCCTGAGTCGGAAAATATAGCCGCTTGTGGAAAGCACTGTTCAGGAAATTCAGAACCAATCCCGTTTGATATAATTGATTACAAATTACACATTTTCAAGGATAACATTCAACAGTCTCATTTCAAAACAAGAAAAATGAGTTCACCGTCAATGGTAATGTCTGCTGATTATCAGGCCATCGTGGGTTCTGCTGCTGCAGTCATAAATTGTACGCAGTTCAAAGTGTTAGCTAAACGAACTCAATGGTTTAAAGAACCAAACCTTGATTTGATAGTAAAGCACTTTCACAATCTTGTCATCACTTTTGATATTCATAAAAAATCTACCTTGCTTCCAATGATAACTAAAATCTATAAACATTTGTCTGCTTTTAGTAATATTGATGAAGTACTGTCTGCTCTTGAGAATCAGTTTTCAGATAAAAAGTACGTTTGGTCGGGCGATGGATTTGTCAGGCCACAAAACGTTTTTGTGGATCGTAAAGTAGGTGACATTGATCTAAGGCCTTATCTAACACCACTTCCTTCTGAACTGTCAGACTTTACAAATTTTTTTAAAGGTCTTGGATGTTACGTTTCCATTGATGCAAATGCTTACTTAAGTACACTAGAAGAATTAAAGGATGACAAGGAAATTGATACCAAACCTGGCATTGTTATTGCAGTGAATATTTTGAACAAACTGAAAGATCAGTATTTGGAATTTGTGTTGGAATCGTCTAAAACTGTTTATTTTCCTGTACACACAGCCGAGCAAGATAAGCTATTAATGAAACCAGCAAGTGAATGTATATTTTGTGATGCAAAGTGGCTGAAAGAAAATCAGTTTATTGACGATGAGGAAGAGCTGATGTTTGTTCATGGTGATATTTCTAATACTACAGCTGAAGCGCTTGGTGTACCTTCACTAACACAGAAACTATTTTCCAATGCAGAGGCAATGGAAGAATGGGGACAAGAAGAACCTTTGACACGAAGGCTGAAAACCATTTTGAAAGAAGGATATGTAGATGGTTTTTCTGTTCCAAAGGAATTATTTCAAAATGCTGATGATGCTGGTGCGTCGAAAATGTGGATAATGTACGATGAAAGAGAAAATGAGGATTCAAGAAAAAACTTGTTAAACGATGCAATGAGACAATGGCAAGGACCAGCCTTATGGGTTTGTAATGATGCGGAGTTTAGCGAGGAAGATTTCAAGAATATAACCAAAGTTAGTGGAGCCACAAAAGAAGCCGATTCATGCAAGATTGGGAAATTCGGTCTAGGGTTTTGTGCTGTTTACAATCTTACAGACGTACCAAGTTTCGTCTCTGGTGAAAGCGTGGTTGTTTTTGATCCTCATATGAAATATCTCGGAAATGCAATGCCCGGTAAAAGTCCAGGTCTTAGGATAAATGTTTCTAAAATGAAAAGTAAAGCAATGCTGAGCAAGATTCATTCCCAATTCAAACCATATAAGGACATCTTTGGATGCAATCTTTTTACAGAACAGAGTACACGTTTTCGAGGTACATTGTTTAGATTTCCTCTTAGAAAGGAACCAAGTGAAATAAGCGATAAGATTTATTCAGAAGATGAAATGGATCAGCTACTGCAGAAAACCTTTGAATCAGCAGCAAATATGTTCCTTTTTAATATGAATGTGAAAGAACTTAAAGTATTTCATTTGCGAAAGGATGAAATAGACCCTACTATGGCAACGTTACTATATGAGGTAAACAAGCATTCTCGGCGAATCGTGCCAGACCCTGCATTGCTAGACCTACCATCAGTACTCCAAGAAGCATCGCGCAGAAAACAAAATCACAGCTTAGAACATGAACAATTAAAAGTTTTGGAAGAGGTGCACATTTCCGCACAAACTGATTTCCGCACAACAAATGAAAAGTCAGAAACAGTGTGGCTAGTATCTTGGGCAACAGGCATTGAGAAAAAAACACTTTCAATGACTTATAGTGAAAAAGGAGCTATTCCTTTAGGAAGTGTTGCAGTGCCATTTGAGTTAACAGATGGGAAATGCACTCCAAAACAGTTAAAGGAATTACCTTATGGTTATTACAGCACAGGTCACTTATTTTTCTTTTTACCAATGCCAATTTCTCAAAATTTTCCATTTCATATTAATGGTCCATTTGCTGTCTCATCTGACCGACGTAAACTACGCTCAGTGACAGAGGATGATTTCAACTTACAGTATGAAGATTGGAATGTTTCCCTCCTTGGAGATTCAATAGTAGAAGCTTTAATGTTTCTGCTACAAATGGTGCAAACACTGAGTCCTTCTGCAGACTATAAGTTCTATGACTTGTGGCCATTGTCTGAAAGCAAACCAATGAATGAACTATCCTGTAAATTCTACCAAAAAATTGTTGGAGCTCATAATTTGAAAATATTTAATGGTTTGGGAAAATGGATTGATATTTCTGAATGTATCTTTCTAGAGCCTGATCTTCGTAGTGAAGCATGTATTGGTAAACCAGCGTTTGATGTGTTTGCAAACTTTGCAGATGATAATATTGCTGTTGACCTGCCGAAGCGTTACTATGACCTCTTACTTGAAGCTGATAGTCAGACAGTATCATCTAAAACAGTACTAACTGAGACTTTTGCAGTACAATGTTTTCTACCAAATATGGAAACTATGGAAGCTGTCATTGATAATTTACAAAGAGATCAGATAACAAAATTCATACTTCTTCTATCAAACAGTGACATTGACAGCAAACTGAAAATTACTGCATGTATACCCACGCAACCAGATGGAACGTTACGCTTTATAGAAGAGCTTGTCGATGTAACTTCTACTTTTGCGTCCTTGTTTGATGATTCAGACTTCCGATTTCCATTAGCGATGTTTCAGGAAACAGAATCGGCGGACAGACTTAAATTTCTAGGTATGATGTGCATTAAACTTACAGATGAAATTGTTCTAGAAAAAGCAGCATCAGTTTCGAAGTTGAATGCATTGTGTGAGTCTTGTGCATTAGAGAGGTGTAATTACTTACTGAATTACCTAGGAGATAAACATGTCATTCATGAAGAGTGTTGTCAGTCATTAAAGCACATTTCCTTTTTGCCAGTAAAAAGTAAACCACTCAACTGGCCTGCTGTCTGGAAGCTACAGGCTTTGGATTTTCTGGAGGAATCCCAAAGCAGCTGTTCGAGTCACGGTGATTGTCATATGCATCCTCAAAGTTATATGCAGCCAGGTCATATGTTTAACCACGATTGCAAAAATTTGGTAGGATGTAATGATTTCGTCCTAGATATTGATATTCTGAAATGTAGAAATGAGGAATTGTTTAAAAAGATTGGTGTTAAGGGCAAATCTTATATCGATGTTAAAACAGTCACAACTCAGCTTCGAACATTTTCGAGTACAGCTGATTTATCGGATAAATCTAATGTAGATTGTATAGACGAAGTTGTTAAAGAAATTTACTGTAACCTAAACGAAAAACCACTTACAGACACAGATATCGTGAATGAACTAAAGAACATTCCTGTGCTATGGGTTTCAAATTTATTTGTCGATCCAACGGTTGTTGCACTTGAAGAAATTAGAGACTGTCCACCATATGTGTTCAGTTTGAAAAATAACATACTTCATCGCTGTTATAAATTTTGCAAAGCACTGGATATTAAATACTTCTTTAGACCCCAAAACATCGCATCCATTCTGGACAATTTACATAAAAGATACGAAGGACAGCCGATACCCGATGAAGAGATGATTAATTGTATTACATTATTACAATTACTTGCTAATGGTATGAAAAGAGAAAAACTTGAAATGCAAGATCTATTTACAGAAGATTTCAAGGCAGTGTATGCTCCAGATGATGATAATGTTCTGCGGGAATCATCAACAATGTGTTTTAACGATTATGATTCATTGGAAAAAAGCGACACTATGATTTATGTACATAAATCTGTGTCTGTAAGTATTGCAAAGGTATTTGGGGTGAAGCCAAAATTGATTCAGAATTTGGAAGACATTTCAGATGATATTGAGGACTTTTTTCAAGACGAACCATTGACAACACGGATAAGAGGCTTACTAGAAGGATATCCTTGTGATGTAAGTATTTTCAAAGAACTTCTTCAGAATGCAGATGATGCAGGAGCAACGGAAATGCATGTTCTTTTTGATAAGACAACGCACAAGACGAAAAATGTTTTTGATGACAAGTTTAAACCTCTTCAAGGCCCAGCTCTTGTTGTTTATAATAACAAGGGCTTTACAAAGCACGATCTGATTGGAATTCAGAAACTAGGAGCTGGAAGTAAACGAGAAGACCCTTCAAAAACAGGCAGATACGGAGTAGGGTTTAATGCAGTATATAATTTAACTGATGTTCCATCATTCCTTACGTTTGGTCCACAGGTTGAGAATGGAGAGAATCTATGTTTCTTTGATCCGAATGCAAAATTCATTCCAAAAGTATCTGCTAAGAAACCTGGAAAGCGATACAAAAATGTAACCAGTATTTATCAACACCACAGTGACGTCATTGACGGCTATCATAAGAGTAGTTTTGGTGAAAATGAAGAAGGTACCATATTCAGACTTCCGCTGCGTGGTGAAGAAATGGCACCTTTGTCAAACATTAAGACAGAAATTATATCACAAGAAAAGGTGACAGAAATGTTTATTGACTTCGAAAGTGAGCTTAGACATATGTTGATATTTTTGAAGAATATCAAAAAGGTTTCATTATCTGTATACACTCCGGATGGTCTGTGTAATGAGTGTGAGATTGAAATAAAAATGTCAGCATCTGATGAAAAGGAAAAATATGACTTTTTCCAGTATTCTGAAGAGGCATGTCAGCAATTACGGCTTCAAGAGCAATCCATCTTGGACATTCCCCAGAAAAAAGCACAGTATTGCATGACCGTTTATGAAAATGACTCGTCCATTGTTTCATACGATGTTGTACAAGTGTTTGGATTTGGAAAAACGAATACAGTTTCTGATATTGTCAAACAAAACATTAAAAATGGAAACCTAGGTTTGTTACCGTATGGTGGAGTTGCACTGGCAACACTTGATAAAAGAAATTTTGAGGTAGAAATTAAACCAAAAGCATTCTGTTTCCTCCCTTTACCAATAGAAACTGGTCTACCAGTTGATATTCAAGGACACTTTGCTTTGAGCGATGAAACAAGAAGATCGCTTTGGAAGGATGACTCATGTGATTGTTACAAAACAGAGTGGAATGAAATGCTTATAAAAAATATCATAACACCGGCATACATACTGCTTTTGGAAACTATGAAATCAGATTTTCAGCAAAAGTATAAGAAAAAACACCCAAAATCAAAACAGGTTGAACGAGATCTAGCCAAACACTTTGCACTTTTTCCATGTCAGGAAAAGGCTAATGATTATTTTTGGAAGCAACTGACAAAGGAGATTTTTCTGGCACTATTTAAAGAAAGAGTACAATTTCTTCCAATTATTCACCGTGATCCAAAACACCGAAAGGTTAGAGATAATGTTGAGAGTATTTCTTGGACATCTCTAAACATACCAGATTACCACTTTCCAGCGTACCTTGAAATTGAGTCGGACGATTCAGAATGTACTAGAAATGCTATCTTGAAAAGGCTTGGGTTACGACTTGTGTTTGTGTCCAAAGAAATAGAAACATCTCTTGCAGTTGTTAAAACCCCAATAACGGAGCTAAATGCAAAAGAAATAATAAGTTTCTTATGTTCTGTTGACGGAAATATGCCGGATAAATGCAAACTTCTCCTCAATGTCTCAGTTGAGGAGTCGGAATTGGGAAGTATGGAAAATGTTATTAGCTTTCTAAAACACTGTGAAGTAGATACAAACTTCTACAGACAGTTTTCACGAATACCCCTTATTGTTACTCAAGAAGGCATTTTGAAATCAATCGGATCAAACAATTATATGTATGCTACACGATTTCCAGACTTTTTCCCAAATGAAATCAGCGTGTTTGTCAATACATCACTGCTGCCCATTTTGAAACCCAGCCAAACGGCCGGCGCTTTAAGAGAATATACAATGACAGATTTTCTCAACCATATTATAAAGTCTGAATTTAAAACATTGGCGGAAAACTCAATCACAGACTGGGACAGAGCTTTACCAACGTCTGAGTGGATAGAAAAGTTTTGGAAATTTTTCTGGTATGACTTTCGTATATTTCTTTACGATACAAATGGTATAATGAAAGTACGCGAAATGTTCGATATTAAAACAAATATTATTGGACATGTCTCCCTCATCCCAGTCACAGAACAAGTTACTGGGCAAATGCGAACTGATTTAATACCAGTAAATGAAATAGATACAATAGTCCATTTAAAAAGCTTTATTGGGAAAGAGCTCCGAGAAGCAATGTCCAAAATAAGTTTACGAGAGCTTGATCACCAGTGCTTTAAGAATAGTACACGTGAACGTGATCTACTGCTATCACACATTCCAAATTTCGGAACTCCTGAAAAGATACTTAAATGTCTCGTTTCCAATAAAGATAGGGTGCATCAGGCATGTATTTCGGTACGTGAATGCACGTGCATACTTGAATATTTACTTCGAAATTTAGACACAGATCATACAAAAATTACAGGAGTCAGAAAATCAGTGAGACGATTGCCGTTGTTTGTAACACATGATGGGAAGAGAGTGGACTTGTCATCATACAACTCGGTCGTAGTAGCCCCAGATGGCATGCCTCGAGAAGGATTAGAATTTCTTTCAGATCAAACAGATATTGTTTTGCTCAAACGGTCGCCAGTTCTTGACATAAGCACCAATCTGTTATCATTCTGTCCTATGACAGCTACAGAACTTTATTCAAAATATATTTTACCAAATCACAGAAAAATGTCATCTGGGTCGTTTTACTTGCATGTTGATTTCATTTTTGATATCAGTCGTAACAGTAACTCCAGAATGGAAAACATTTTGGTTCAGCTATCAAAACTGGCATTTATAGAAAATGCAGACGGGACATTTTGTAAAGTTGAGGATTTATTCGACTGTCACAAAGAAGTATTCAGGGCATTTTGTGCCTCTTCAGAGTTCTTACCGTCAACATTTCGTGAATACAAGTATAAGAGTTTTTTCGGAAGCCTTGGCTTGATAACGACTATGACTATTACAATTTTTGAACGCTTTGCACTTGAGATATCGAGAGAGGGATGCACACTCTCGAAATCGAGAAAAAAGTCGAAAATACTTGCTGAAGAACTGATGTCCATGCCGTTAACGTTCTTCGAGACATCAGACTTTTCAAGACTTTCGAATATTAAGTTTCTTGTTCCTGATGCAGTAGATGAAAATCTCCTTCACTTGTTACCTCAGTATAGTAAGGAAAAGTTATTGTGTTATGCAAAATCTGTACTTCCAACGCACACTCACCTATGTTGGAGCACCACGTGTATACTTCCGAATTATTCCATTCCTATTCCGAGACAGAGATGTTTAGATGAAATCGTTGTCAAGAAACTTGATATTGCATCTCATCCTGCTGTTGAAGACTTTATAAATCACTGCAATAATGTAGGGAAATCAATGAAGAAATATATTTTTCCTACTTCTACTCTGAACTGTTTTGCTGAGATCATGGTGTCTATCTACAGAGAGTTTGAGCGTTTGAATGAAACAATCCAAACACACCATTTGACCCAGTTGGAGCATACGCCACTTGTGTTTTATTCAAAAAAGAAAATGATACACACTGCAGAAAGCATTGTAATAGAGTGCCATGCAGACGAAGAAATTCCGCCATATCTTAATCGCTCACCACCTGAGTTTGGAGAATTCAATGAAGTTTTCCTTCTTCTTGGGGCGTCAAACGAACCAACGGTAAATAGCTATGCTATGGTTCTACAAAACATAAAAACACGATGTGGTGATGAGGAATTGTTACCAGATGAATTAGACAGAGCAAAAAGGGCAATCGGAAACCTGATAAGACATTTGGAAAAACAAAACCCTGGAACTGTAATTGATTGCAGCGATCTATATCTTCCAAATCTGCATCTGAAAATGCAAAGGGCAAGTTCAGTAGTTATTTGTAACAACAATTATCTCAGAAAGAGGATTGGAGTAAAATGTTCATTAAATTTTTTCATTGGTTTTGAAAAGCTGAGTATCAAGGATGATGTTGGTGGTATCAATTGCTTCATGAAACTGCAAGCTGATAAACGACCAGAACTGCTTACAGACGTTATTGGCGAAGAAGTGATCCTAAAAGATATACGTTTTCAAGACAATGATTTGTCAAGAAAATTAGAACGTTTTTTACGGTCAAATTCCTTTTCATCAGGCTTAGTAAGATTGGCAAACCATGCATTTAAATCTGCAGATAAGCCCTGGACGTCAGAGGAAGAGACACGTTGTATTTCACAAATGCAAAAAACCAGAGTACGAAATGTAGTGGGTATGAAAACAATTATTTGTTTGAAAAAAGATAGCAACAAAATGATAGAAGGTACCGAGGCACAAAAAGCTGTACATATTGCACAAGACCAGGCTTCCGATAATGTCTACATTGATACTAAGTCAGCGCAATGGTTCTCTGAGTTTACAAAAGAATTTTCAATTTACGTAAATAAATTTCTTGGATTATGCTTTAAAGATCGCAATCTTCTGTTACTAGTTGATATAATTGATGCATGGTGCCATCCGGAAAGCATTTCAGACATCCTTGACAAGCAGAGCATTGACCAATACAGCCTCTTGCAAGAAACTCAGGATTCAGATTTTCCTAGGCCAGGTGTATTTGTTCCTGAAAAATACCACCAATACTTGGACAACAGTTACGACACCATTCTCGATTACGAATACCGATATATTGCATATGAAATCGATGACCCTTTATTGGATGCCGGGAAATCGGACTCAAAACCAACTTACGTATATGCTGAAATCAAGCAGAAGCTAGAACCAGAGAATCCTTTACCTCTTTTGCAAGAATATGAAGTTGACATTGGAGAACCCTCTTTAGTTATAGTACGTGCTTTTAAACTGTACAAGTTTATTAGAAAAGGAGCAGTAAGAAGAAACACATGCATGACATTAGTGCCCGTATACGAAAGAGAAAATCAGAACTCAGATTCTGATAATTCAACATCGGATCAGAATTCAGATTCAACTGGTTCGTCATCAGCTGAAGCCAAAAAATCTCTTAAAGAGGTTCGGAAGGAAATCCGGGAAATTCTTACAGAGGCATGGACAATGGAAAAGGATGAAAGAAAGCATATCGTGAAGAGGTTGATGTTTAAATGGCATCCAGATAAAAATCCCGAAAATGTTTCATTTTGTACAAAGATTTTTCAGTATATTCAGCAATGTTTAGAGAAGTTAGGAAAAGGCAATCGTCTTTTGGAAAGTGATAGCGATGATGACGAAACTAAAGATGGTGGCTCTAGGCAAAAGTATGGAGCACGATCAACTCACGATAGGACTGGTGCCAGGTCTGGTCAAAGTTGGGGAGGCGGCAGTTCGGGTAGTGATTGGGATTCGTTTTTTCACAGATATGACAGGCAGTTTAGACGAAAGCAACGAGGAAGAAATAATGCACATACATTCACCTTTAATTTCGCTGAAAGTCACTCGGAACCGTACCACTTTTACAGTGAGGCTCGTCGATGGCAGTCACAGGCAAGATCGGATTTTGCATCAGCAAGAGAATGTAAAACCAATCATCCAAATCCTGCTTACAACTGGATCTGTTATAAATGTCACCAGGTATGTCTGTCTTTACATGTTACTTTCTATACATTTTTCAATGAAATTATAATGTAGAAAGAAAGAAAATAATGTTATGCAGTGTTTTAACCCGAGCACGCGATATATGTGATAAAAGTAGCCGTTCAGAGAAGAATTAATTTGTAATTTCTAAATTTTCAACTTCTGATTAAAAGCAGACTTCAACTCACTTGACTTGAACTCAGAACAATGAATAATTAACATACTGAAACATTTTCAGAAAAGTAAGAAGTAGTTTAACATATATCTTAATAAAACCAAAATTGTTAAACACCATATTTAAATTATCAATTTCATAATCAACAGTTCAATTTTGATTTTGTTGAAAAGAAGTGTGAGTTGTAGATATCTCATCAGTATAATGAGCGATATTTTTACTACTCAAATTTTACACTGTGTAATTGGTTCTGCCTTTAAATCAACGCTTATTTAATTTAAGCGTAGTCAAAAACAATGCACTGTGTATCGGCGCAGACACAACAGACAAATCTGATTTTAGAAAGCTGTTTTATGAGGAATGTTGTTTTTAAATTTCACTCGTTGTTATTGTAATATTCGTTATTGTACATTTGGCATGATTATCCTTATTTTTAATACTGAATGTCTTCAACAAATATAATAAAAAAATCCAAAAAAAAATGAAGCAGATTATATTAGTTTTTGCTGGACCGCAATGTTCTCTTTGTTAAATAAACGATAGAAGTTCTCAATTCAAAGAGAATAACAGCCACAATAGAAGGAAAATATCTTATGTTTGTATTGCTTTAATAGTTCAAGTGGTACCCGGTTTATCGTGCCAAAGTTATTAATTCATGCTTTTCTGCATTTGAAAAAACACCATAAGCATTTAAAAACATATCAGTTTATCAATGTCTGTTAAAAGATGCTGTTGTTGAATCATTTTTGAAAACAGTTTGATTTCTTCTTGTAAAAAAGTGTACAAACTTTACCACTAATCTTACAGACTGAATCTAAACTAGTAATGGTCAACATTGATTAACGTACATAACGTTAACTGCTCCGAATTTGTTGAATTCTAGTTTGTGATAAGTTGTGGGTTGGAGCAACAGGGATGGATGATATAATACTATTATAGGTTTCTTTCCGTGTAATTTCGCTTTGAAAGTTTGGTTGAAACTATTGATTCACAATGATAGAAGTACATTATCAAGTAGTAATATTGCACAATAAGTTTTAAATAACGCGGTGGTTTAGTGGACATGGTGTCCGCCGAGCGCTCAGGAGGCTGCGGGTTCGAGTCCCAAATTGTGTATGTCTCGTGACCTCCATTAGATACCAAACCGAGGTTCTATCCAGGAAGCAGTTTGCTTTCAGTATAATCGAGCCAAAATAAATCAGTTAAAACTAGATTGACCTTTTGATATAAATTGTTTGAATAAAACTCATATAACCAGTATCGGTGTTGTATGCATATGCCCTGAATGGTGCCATATAACCTATACAGTGTTGCGGTGCCGTAAAACCCAACTCAGTCAATCAGTCAGTGTATTCATATGCACAAATTTATGATATTATGAAACGTACCAGTACATCTATGCCTGCTAGGAAGTAATGCATTTTCATATTACAAAATTGAACACCACTCTTAAAGGAAAACTAATGTTAACACGATTCATCATTGTATTGGTTTTTCTCTTGCTATGTTTCTTTTTCTTATTTCCGATCACACCCCTTTCATAAAACATTAATCCATTATCTATGTTCAACATTTTAAATCAAAATATTTTCGAAATGATATACCCTTGTCTTTAACTTTACTCGTTGCTTTTATATATTTTTTTATTTTGCCTTAGTACGAATTTGATTAATATTTCTAGGCGACTGAAAAGTCACTGAAGGCTGCTTGGTATGCGAAGGATGCTAACCAGATGCCGTGTATCAGGGACAGCCACCAGTTAACAACAATTGCTCGAGGTAATGCTGTCTGATAAGACTAATGTTGTCGATGTAGCTCTGTTTGTTTGTCGTTTTTGTTTACTTTGGGTTTTAGCTCTACTGGCTAAAGGCCAGAAGAGCTTATGTCGTGGCGTGGTGTCCGTCGTCCGTGCGTGCGTCCATTAACAGTTGTTTGTTTACACGATAAAATCTTCAGTTTTGATTATATCTCAATCAAACTTATACAGTAGTTTGATATCTATAAGAGCACGGTTCCTTTCAAAAAGGATTATGGCCCTTGAAATTTTCAAATTGCTAAAACTCAGCTTGTTTACGCGATAAAAGCTCCATTTCTTTTCCGATCTTCACTAAACTTATGCAGTAGTTAGATTTTCTTGAGAGCACGGTTCCTTTTGAAAATAAGGCTGATCCGCTCATGCATGACACGGTTTTGGCCCTTGCTTATTCAAACTAAAGACAAAGAGACAAAACAGGCCAAGCCAGTAGAGCACAGGCCCTCATGGGCCTATAAGGACATCTTGTTAATAAGTACCGACATGAAGCAGGTCATGGGGATATATTCAAAACGTTTCATGGTGCAGAACGTAGATGACCTTGGGTATGTATAACCATCGACCTTCAGCGAACTGGCGCGATAGCTTCCTCACATGAGCGAGTGAAGGAAAAGAAGAAGAAAACGAG
>JAULCC010329566.1:0-11848 GCA_032358795.1 Nuttallia obscurata | reverse complement strand
CCAACAATTTTGCCAATAATGATGTTACGATACTAATACTAAAAGCAGGCCCATAGGAATTGTAGGATGAGCCCCCCCCCCCCACACACACACACTTAATAATTATTTCGGCTAAGAAATAGTCAAGCAATGTTTGTTTCTGACCATTCAAATTTATTAGTTTGTAAGGTGAGTATTTAAATATGCGCGCCCGGTCAATGACATCTATTGTCCACCATGAACCCTCTTCACGGAAGTTCAGCATCACGTTATTGGAACACACTTCGATTGCCTACATAAGACTAAAATCACTTTGTAAAATAGTGTTGACATTCCTCTTATAAGCGTTTCCTGTCAGTGCGATACCTCGAGGTTCCAGACATGCCAGCATATGAAGCAAACGTCTATAGTCAAGAATATTACTACAAAACCAGCAATACCATTTACCTGAGCACTTGTAGGGCCTGTGACAAACAGTAAGTGAGAAAGAAGAAAATGCATGTAAGCCGTCGAATGAATCTGCACAAATTAGGTTGGAGGACTTGCAAATTAAAAGAAATATCAGTTCCTGAACACCTCAGAGAAGACCAGAACTCTTTCTCGGACATTGACCGCTGTGCCTACAAGTTGAATAAACGATGGCCTGAATACGCTTAGACCTAACTGTGATAAAATGCTTATAAGTAACTCTTACACACTGCTCGTTCGGATAAGGCTCGTAATTTTTAATCAAACCACATTCTGGACCTTGTATGTAGTGGTTTGGTAATGGCGGCAAGGGCAGCCAGAACTGTCCTCTCTGTCTGATATCAGCGCAAATATTATGGCAATTGATTGCCTGCACTGTGTAGCAATATCTCCATTGGTGAAAACATAATAGTCAAAGAGCTATGGAAAACACAATTAAGAATTTAATATTTGAAAAATGAGACAAGATATATCGGTGTTACATCTTTTGTCAACCTATTCTTTGCATTTCAGTGCTTCCAAATGGTTTTCTTGGCATATGTATTTAAAGTTCTCTTATCTACATATATATTTCGCATATGTCTGGATCACCCTCGCAAATCATCACACTACATTAAACTCACCCGTAGCAATACAGAGGTCACCCAGAAAACCACATCTGGGCTCATTTAATGGTGGTGTCCCTGTACCTCCTGACCAGTGAATAGCTCTACCAGGGACAGGCTCGTACAACTGTTGGTCGCCCCAAAAATTGGCAACAACCTTTAAATTATTCACACTTGATTGGTGCACAGTATGCTATAAACAAGTTTAAGCTAAACCATGAATAATCGTAATGTTCAAGACAAAAAAAAATAAATGTCACACTATCAACAATTTTTTTTTAACAGAAATAAATATCTATTTAAAGAAAGAACTCCCGTCAAAACTATCTAGCGTGGAAACATATGTTAAAATACCTCATCAGCTGTTTCGATATATTCTGTAAGAACTTTTGATTAAAGTTTGTCTATGCCAACAAAATGTCTACTTCATGAAAAAATTACATATTTATAAAGCAAGGTACATATCAAGCACAGTCAAATCATATAGTAAGAAACCTTTGATGTATAGATTTTAACATTAAATAGATTTAAAATAAACATGGATACATACCCGATTCTAGTCAGGTATGATTTTACCCGGTTTATTACAGATTCTATAAACATTTGAAATTTAAATGTAGGCTAAAAGCAAGTATTTTACACAAAACTGAATAATTAGTGTTCATGTGATTTATGGCCTTATTTATTTCTCAGAGTGTTTAAAGGTTATTACATTTCAACATTTAAAAAAATTACCTGACCGAGCCGGTTTTAGAATTGCTTTGTATTCCATGCAAACTCTAAAAGGTTATACGCATCACAATCATTTATTTCTGACATTACAAAGCGTAAGCTAACTACTTGTATCTTCGTCTTTTAATTTTAGATTAGACTGTTGACCTAGACTTTACCTGAAACTGACCGCTGTCCGGATCCATGTCCAATATCGTATAACTTGTGTCTCTGTCCCCGTTGTCATCTATAAAAACTTCCCCACTGACGCCTGTTGTAGCATTAAATACAGCCTAGTTAAACTGAACACATTTTATTAAAAAAAGCAAATAACAACAAAAAAACAACATTTACAACAACAAAAATTGTGTTTGGGCAAAAGTTCTTACAATCTGAAATTTGACGCTTCTTACCTTACAGGGTATTTAAGATAGTAAATGTTTGACCTTAGTCTATCGATTGATAAATCACGGTTCGGAGTTCTATGGCGTAATGATTAAATCACGACGGCTTTTTAAGCATAAGTAGTTTATATACACGCATCAAATCCCGGTCTGTGTACATCAGAGGTCCCCCGGGGTCTTCCTACACCTGTAATGAGCTGGACATCGTGATATGACTGAAATACTATTCAAGCGACGTTAAATTCCCAAAAAAACAAAACAAATAAACCAAAACAATAAAAACAACAAAAAACAACATAATTTCTTTATCATTAATAACAGCCATTTGAACAAGGGGTCACATTGACCCTGAAGTGGAGGCGGCCACCTGAAGACGGCAGCCATTAATTTTATAAACAATAAGGAAACGAAAATTACTTAGGATTTCACTACATACATATAAAAAAATTGACTCCGCCGCCTTGAGGTAATATTTTTTTAGATAGATCAAAATAACAACTTGAACATCTTTGTAGAGGTTCAATCAACGAACACTTGTGCCAACTTGTCATATCTGGCCCCTATATTCACATAAGGAAAACTGACTCCATCCCACACTATTTGTGGTCATGCGTTTTTACTGATTAAAATATTTGAATAATCATTGTAGAAGATCACCGAAGGAACAATTCTGCCAAATTATTTTCAAATCTGGCCACTCATTTTGGAGAAAAAGATTTTAAAAGTATGTCCCTTTTGTTGCCTTGGTAGCCAGTGTTCTGCATGGAACCCAATTCTTGAAAGGGGTTAACTAAGGATCAGTCCTGTAAAGTATAATTTTAAAATGGCTAAGTGGTTTCGGAAGAGATATCGTTCGGAGCAAATGATGGTGGACGGACGGACTGACGACGGACAGACGGTCGACGTACAAAGACCGGTCACAGTAGCCCACCCTGTGCCTTTGACTCAGGAGAAATAAAAACTAAGTTTTGATAAAATTCTGTTGATAGATAGGTCACTGTCACAAAGAAATATACTGTCCTGAGGCCGATTAGTACACAAGTTTTGTACACAAACAATTTGATACGAAAGTGCCTCAACAATAAATAAGGTATAAACAACTATATACAGAAAAGCAATGAAAGGTGAGGAGTTTTTGCATTACGTACAACATGAACGATACTTTACAATTTACACATATTATATTACGGTTTATATGAAACTGCGAATAATAAAAGCTATTAAGTTTATGTAAATAAAATAAGTAAAATGTAATTTCAAAGTTTTCGTTCATGTTCATGTATTAGCGATTTGCATTTACAATTCCATTCACTTTATCTATTTACTTTCTTTGTCGTTTGACAGTTTTTAATATATCAGAATAAATAGCATTTAGAATAACTAGTTGTTGCATTACGACTATCGCTATCAATATTTAGATTATATTCATATAGCAAATTAGAAATTGACTTTTTCTCAATATAACATGTTTTGTAAGAAGATGTCTTTTTCTTTTTGTGACAGATGTGATTAAGATGATGAGTTTTACTTTGTACTAATTTGTCAAACTATGGTGATATTCGGAACATGAATATCATGTCGTACGTTTTTAAAATTCATAGTATTTATATGTGCGTTGCCTTAATATGTTGTTATGATTATTAAATTCTGATATATATATTTTATATATTTCTATATTGTTAAGCTGGAGAATAAATTCACCTCGTAAATGCATTGATATTACGAGTATGAGTAAATCGAAGAATACATAATGTATAAGGCAGTTTTTTACTGACACAATTTATATATAGTACTTGTTAAAGAGTTAACAGTCCTAATAAAAACGCTTTTAAGTATAACATACTATATCTTTTCATGATTGAGTATACATATTGTAATAATTGATACAGTACATTCTACTTAGGCGTTAATAAGTTATTTCAAATGCAAATCTTCCATTGAAAGGGCAAGTTACGCTAAAGGGCAAGTTGCGCTAACAGGAGGCGACTTACCACTAAACCGTCTGTTCCACATCAAGCGTGTAATGGTGTTACCATCCCGAGGGTCAACACCATTTGTCAGGGTTTCGTTTAGTGCCATACCATATACCAATACAGCGTCGTAAAAGGCACCCACAAAGAAATTGACCTAAAACGTATATAACAATTTCTTTATGACACATATACCTTCGACATCTTCTGTTGAATACGTCTGTTTTCATACGACATCGTGAAAACGTCGATAAATGTAAAAACTTCAGTAAATATGTAAAACGCGCTTTATTTGAACTCGCCGGTAAATGTCAAAACGTCAGAAAATCTGAAATCGTTGCTTTACGTGAAAATATCGTTAAATATAAAAAAGGTCAATAATTTTGAAAAGGTCGGTAAAAGTGAAAAAGTCGATTCAAACCAAAACGTGAAAATAAGTCAC
This sequence comes from Nuttallia obscurata, assembly GCA_032358795.1. NCBI lineage: Eukaryota > Metazoa > Mollusca > Bivalvia > Cardiida > Psammobiidae > Nuttallia > Nuttallia obscurata. The sequence goes on along the minus strand of JAULCC010329566.1, from coordinate 7,269 downwards.
GTTTCGATGCATCGACTATGGTTTATATCTAATGATGACTTAGTATAAAACGGCGTTGTCGCATCGTGTATAAAATGATACAAAAATAGCAATAACCAACATACTAAACAAAAAAAACTGACATCCCAATTAATGCAGAAATACTTGATACGTTATAACGGAAGATGCAGTTTTTAAACATTTTTTTAATGAAAAACAATGGTTATTAACTTTGTAAAAGTATGCGGTTATGTGGACATGTTTTTTGTCCGGACCATAACTGTGTCCGGCCTTGAGATATTGCTCTCTTTTGCTGTAGACTACTTCGATCGTGTCTCTTATATAAGCACTTATTTAACTGCTAACGGACAACACACATTTATACGCATTCATCGTATACATTGATACACAAAATAAACGTTTGTTGGATAGAACTAATATGAAATTTTAATCAGTATTCAGAAGCTATAACGATGTTTAGTTAATGACAAATAAAGTATACTTTTGACAGACTTTAAAGTTGAACAAAACGTATGTTAGTCTCAACAACAAAGAAAAAAATCAATCTGAAATATGTTTTTCTTTCAGTATATTGCTTGTTTATTTGTTTATATAATTTACGTCACTTTCTGCCAACAAGGGTCAATGGACGCCCCAGAGAGAAAGAAGCGGATACAGAGAGCTCTCCTTTAGAGAACTCTGGCTATTTTACGTGGCCAGTGTATAGCACTGATACACGTTTGGGCCGAACCCCGGTCAGTACTTTTATTCTGACACCAACAAACCATTCGCAATGGTAACCGTAAATCCTGAGCGTCAATGAAGGAAGAGATTACTACCATTTTTTAAGTTTTTGTTTTGACCCGACCGGGGATCGAACCTGCAGCCCCCGCACCGAAAGCGGACGCTCTACCACTTGAGTTTTCCTTCAGTAAAACAGTATTTCTTTCGGTAAAGTTATATCTTGTGAATGGATCTAGTTCAATATAACCACATAGGGAACTCCGTGGCCGAGTGGTTAAAGTCGTTTACTTGCAATCTCTCAGCCCTTCTCCGCTGTGGGTTCGAATCCCGGTCTAGGCACTTCGGATTTTTCAAGTGAGGAAGCCTTCAAGCTAGCTTGCGGTAGGTCGGTGGTTCTACCCGGGTACACTCTGTGCCGAAAATAGTACAACCACAGAATGTACATCTCTCATTCCTTCTTTTTTTTTTACGTCTTCCTTCTCTTATATTTAACCAATGGGACGATAGTCGTAATCATGCAAATTCTCTTTTTTAATGTCTATTATGCTAATACAACTACTTTGTACAGACATATATTCTGTCGTATATTTAAAGAACTACAGAATCCTTTACCTACGTGCCATTCTGGTACGTGTTTATCAATGTCTCGTGTCTTATTGATTGTACGAAAGCAGAACATCATTAGAATGTTCAATACTTTGTGCAAAAAGCTTTTTTAGCACATTTTAGACAATATATCTCCGGGAAACGGATATTTAATTGGGTTTCTTGTGTAGCATTTAATCCGATAATTTTGTAGTAAATAATACAATGCATAATTTCTTGATAAGCAGGAAACTTCATCGTTTATTTTCTTTGCTAATAAACACACATCATTTTGTGTCATTTTGACTTTCTATTTATGTATTTCGATAACAACACCAATGAACTGAATGCACGGATAATTGTATAAGAAAAAAACACACACACACAAAAAGAAAAAAAAACGATTGTCCGAAAATTGTTAGATCACAAATGTACAAATCGGGAACTACATACCGAAAACTATCAGACAGATTTAAAATGAAAGTAGAATCACTGATCAGTTTCAGGTCAATAGCAAATATCTACTTATGTGAAGAACGTTATTTAAAATCTCGACTGAATTTCGAATGATATTTTAATCTTTGTAAACGATCATTATATGCCTCTTTATCATATTTAAGTTACGAACATTTTTTATCTTATGCGTTCAAAACTTACGAGTCATACGAGAACAAAATGAATATTTCATACAGGTAAGCGCAAGTATTCTAACGCGCGTTGGAGTGGATTTTCACCGCGATTTCCCACCGCGCACGCGCCGCGTAAATTATTATGCAATCGACGAGTCGGCCGTCGCGGTGGGAAAATTACATCGTTTGCGGAGACGAGGGGGAAAACCCTTGTCACCGCGCAGATGACGATCGCGAAGACGAAGGGTCCTGGAAAACTTCAAGCGAGCTGTTCTGTATCTATATGGAAATTATAATGTGGTTCTGTTCGTGCAGTAAATTATAGCCTCCCATATTTTTCCCGCATGGTGCCTGGTGATAATTCGACAGTATTTGGAACTGTTTTCGTCTGAGTATAATACGGAGATTTAACCATATTTGTTTTTATATACGGCGACATGATTCTTTTATATACGCCGAAAAAAGTGTTGGTATATATTTATACATTTGATGAAGATAGCGCGGTGGTAACACGATCGCTTCTCACCAATGCAAGCCAACTAGATTTCCGGCCAGGGCTAGTTTGTGAGAGAGTATTGTAGCTGTCGCCCGTCCAGCATCGTATGTTTTTCCCGGGTAATCCGGTTTACCCTTGCAATAAAGACCACAAAACGCTTCCTTCGGGATTGATATAAGTTGTAAGAACTTGTTCCGCAATTATTGAAAAATAAAATTAGGTTTAATTTTTTTTACAAAATTACCTGTTCTTTTCCAAATGTAAAGTTGTACATCAGTTGTGAGAGTCTTTGCACTTCTGTCGTGAAGTTAGTCCATTCCATGCTAGTAGGTTCATTCAGTGCTATTCTCAATAATGCATTGTAGGCTAGTTTGGCATCTGCATCGAACTCATCTCCACGTTGCCATCGATGATCCCCGTAGTACTCCCCCGGAAACGGAAATAGTTCCACATCCATAAACACGAATTCTCCACTCTGAACGAAGCCGAGATCAAGTGCCGCCAGCATGAAGTTACGGACTTTGTCACCAGAAGCTATGAGTAGGATGACTGAATATAAAACAAGCAGCATTATACATTGGGCTGCAGAAATATGCAAGGCTTATTCGATTGTATGTAAGAAAACGGCAATACATAAATGCAGCAAAACCAATATTGTTCCTATAACAATGTAATGGTTCACACCATTGATTAAGTCTTCTGTTGTTTCTTATCTCCAGGTGGCATGTCGGGATACATAAGTCCATGTTAAAAGATCAGCAGTTTTTTGTCATAATGTCCTGTCGAGAATGCATCTCGGGCATGTGTGTGCAAGCGCAAATGCGTCAATTTGACTGTAGGAATCAAATATGGATTTGTGTTTATGTCCATTTTGACAAATTGTATGACATGCAAAAACTCTTCAGGTTTCATTGCTTTTTGTATTTAGTTTGGCTATACATTTGATATTTTCACCTTTACCTTGGTGTAGATTGCGATGTGTCCGTTTCGAGTGAATTTTGCTATATGCATGTATCATTTATATAATAATCTTCAATTTGTTTGAGAAATTAACCCTAAATATAATGATTGTGACACTTGAGGTCGATACATTTTATCTATTTAATGTATCAGTAAAACAGAGCCAAATGGTTATATTCAATTAACCGAGCGCCTTAGGCGATTGACGGTCATCGAGAGAAAACATATACATAAGACCATATAAAATAAAATAAACATCAACCTCTCTTCCTTACCCTCCCTTAAAATAAGACAATTTTGAATGAAAAGGATTGAAAACAAATTAACAACACACAGGCAAGAAAAACAAACAAAAATAAAACACACCAATAATTAAAAAAACACAGACACGAACACATAACAAATGTTTCTGGCTGAAACACGAAGCTTAACTGAAGCTATTTCATTCTCAAATATATAATTGCATTGTCGTTGAATTTTAACAAACATTTATATAACGTCAACTAAAACTCAGATATCTAATACATGTGGACGTAACAATAATGACAATTAACAAAATGCATTAGTGTCCAATTATCTATCTCAGAGGAATAACTTAATTTGAATGATGTGTACAAGTGAGAATGAAATGTGACAAGAATTTCCGATAAACTGTTAAATATCAGGTTATAGTTTTATTTGTCTAGTTCTAATATTTCGTAAATCAACAGCTCATACTAATTCACCGCAAAACATAGCATATACAGAGATTTAAGTTACCTCTAGATATTCTGGCCGCCATTCTTAAAATATCCTTCATATCAAAATCCGAATCGCCATAGAAATGAAACAAATTTGGGAAAAAGCTTTGTTTCTGCAGACCGGTTATAAGTGTATCAGCCAGAATACTAGAATGAACATCGTTCAGGTCGTAAACCATGGAGATATCCTGCCAACCAAAGTGTAGAAACACAGAACCAAACACCTTCCTCAGACGACACTGGCAGTATGCAAGTCGCGTCAGAGTTGGATATACTGTCTTGTTTTTAAATATACCACCGTCTCCAAGACCTGTGTCCAATGATACATGATGTAAACATTGAAATATTTAAAGCTGATATGTTTCCGTTTAACACAATTTTAGCTATAAAAAACAACCAAGTTCTTGTGACGCCTAACATAAGCTTTAGTAAAATTACGTGAATAACGCAAACCGTTGTTCTGTACACATTTAATGTGCAGGTAAAAATTAATATTGATATATGTACATGTAATTGAGAATGATTTTGTTTCATGTTTTTGTATTATTAGGAATTTAAATTTGCTTTAACAGTATTTCAGTCATATCGCGACATCCAGCTCATTTCAGATGGAGACAGACCCCGGAGGATCCCTGTACACTATATCAGGCACAGAGTGAACTCGGATAAAATCACCGAACTAACGCAACAAGCTGGGTGGCTTCCTCACTTAAAAAAAAAGCCGAAGTGCATTTTTTTTAAAACTCTCACGTTAATATCTGTCAGCAAACTTGTTCTGATATTTCTCGTTTTCGTCGGCTAAAACGTTGTTCTTAAGCAACGCAATGCTTTAAGAAAAGGTCAATAAAGCTAAGAGAGCAAAGCTACTATATTTGCATATTTAAACTATTAAGATTAAAATATAATCATAAATGAATTTTATTGTAATTGTTTAATATTGAACAAAAAAGACCCTACCAGTGACCACCGGTATGCTCCAATAGTCTGCAAGCCGGGCTACAGCGTCCAAGGCATATGTGCACGCTGGTCCCACAAGTGCGACGATGTTCTCCTTGTGGTAAAGATCAGCAACAATGCCTATAAGCATTCAAAACAACATCAACATTTCCAGCAATGTCAATAACAAAAAATAAATGTAAGAGACTAAAATATAATTTTGAAATATAACACTCTCATAACAACTACTTTTAAATAAATAAATATATTTTAATATTGCGTCATTACATGTATACATGAGAACAAGTGGAGTTCACAGCTATAAACTTTATCTATATACATAAGACTCAGACACGTTCTGTGTTACCTCTGAAAATTCGATTATTTGTCATCGGTTATTAAAGCATTATGGTTAGAATTGAAGAAAAAGCTATAAGCATGTACATCTGCACATATAGTCTAGATTAATTTCCAAACTCAATTATAATGCAGAGCACATGAGATAACCCGTTGAGAACCATATACAAGCTATACAGCCCTTCATTATACTTCTGTTCTACCAAAAACATTAATCAACACCACTTAAAGCAATTACAGTCATAAACGAAATTAGTTTAAACAATAAGCTCGCCGATTTAACCTTTAACTATTAATGTAGTATCAAATGACGGCTAGTAAATAAGAAACGTTTGAATGTTTTATTAAACCGCTATAGCCTGTGTCGATATACATGAATAACCCGTTTCAATATATTGTTAAGCTGATTCCAAAATGGTGCATTTTAGAAAAAAGTATTTTTTTCCGTCAAAGTAACCTGATATTAGTTAATCAATACATTAAATTATATATATTCGAGTTGCAGATCAAAGGGAATTGGGAATATAAGGCAAAACATACGGTACTAATTTATCATGTTAAAAGGCTAGCAGTTCGTCAGCCGTAACCGTAACCTATAATTTTATTGCGTGTAACATCATAAGTTGTTCTTTCAAATGCATCATATCGCTTGCTACTTTTTTTTCAACTCCTGTAATCAAGGAAGTTTAAAGATTCAAAAACTGCGTCTAGTTTCCGGTTTAATTGCCATACACTGTCTTATTTCACTATCATTCTGAGGCAGAACGAGTACTTATCATATCGACCTCGTTGTCTCTGATGTCAGCGGTAATTATACATACACCTTATTATGGTTCCCATTCATTTAACATTAGATACAAGTATGTTCAAATCGCATACTTTGATAGAGCAGATTTGAGAGGTTCACTGGGCGCTACGGGCGGACATTTGTTTTTAAAAAATTTCTTACCGTCCGGTATTTTTTCAAAACTCTTAGCGATTTATGAAACTAATTGACATATTTGCAATTATCAATACCATTGTTTTGTTACTCTACTTTTATGTTGCTGTCTCTTAAGTTTTGCGTGCTATGATTCAATATTATCCTGAAATGAATAGTTTGATGTCATGTCGTTGACGATGTATTTAATTAGAAATTTATGACATATATAAGTTTATCTTGTTTTATTGGTAAATCGGTGCCTACCAACTAACAGAGTTATCCGCAAAGTGAAAATGTAACGGTAATTGATTTAGAAATCGAATACGATTAAAAAGTTTTGTTGATTTTGTAGCTTTTTGTAGTCAAGAATAAAGAACTTTTACAAAACTTAGTAATCAATTGCAAAATCTGTAATACAAAAAGATGCATTTGTATGGAAATATATATATTGTGTTTATTTGTCATTTGAGCACGTCGTTCTCTGCAAATCTGTTTTATCTAATTAACTGTTACAAAAGATACCAGACACATATCGCATTTGGCTTTGATAGGATTAATGTTACTAGAGAATGGTAACATGGCAGCTGATCCGATTAAACGTGAGAGTTGGATCTGATAAAGACATACCTTATATCGGAGAATTAATTACGAAAACGACATATATGCATACTGATGGACAATGATGATTACAGTGTTCGAACAAAGAAATACAGACAGAAACTGCATTTCGAAAGGAATGTGTCAGTGTAAACAAATGCAGAACAAATCTCGTATTGATTCATCAACAGTTATTCCAAATTTTAATGCCAAACAGTCAATGCGGGAAAAAATATAGAGGATATCCGATGAGTTTTCACTTTATATAAAATTTTATTAGACGAGTCCAGGATTCTTTATTAAGCGAGCCTCTGGCGAGCTTAA
>JAULCC010329455.1:0-11848 GCA_032358795.1 Nuttallia obscurata | reverse complement strand
AAGGCACTATACCAAAACATAACTTCATGTATCTTCAATAACGGGTGGAGATCAGAAAACTTCAACCCAAGCCGCTCCAACACCTGAATCTAACTAACAATAAACAGATTAGGATCCGTAAAGGCCATATACCAGTACACACCATGACTCCAACTCTGATTCCAATTTACAATAAACAGATAAGGATCCCAACCACTGCACTTCATGGCATCAATACCTGAATCCAATTAACAATAAACAGATAAGGATCCCAAAAGGCCATATACCACTACACACAATGACTCCAACACCTGGCTCCAACTTACAATAAACAGATAAAGAATCCAAAATGCCATATACCAGTACACACCATGGCTCCAACACCTGAATCCAACTAACAATAAACAGATAAGGAACCCAAAATGCCATATACCAGTACACACCATGGCTCCAACACCTGACTCTAACTAACAATAAACAGATAAGGAACCCAAAAGGCCATATACCACTGCACACCATGGCTCCAACACCTGAATCCAACTAACAATAAACATATAAGAAACCCAAAAGGCCATATACCCTTGCATTTGTATCAGGTTATATAGAGGTTCAGATATTTCTGCCTAATAGGGAATAGAGGGAAACAAGTATATGTGAACTAGAAACATAGAAGGTCAACTTGTTTTGTCAGACAGGATCCAGCACTTAATGTAAATGAGATGGAATCAAATACCATTTTTGCTTTTTATGTTCAAATTACTCTGAAATTATATTTAAGATTTACAGACAATGCCTGTGCCTGATTTACATGTGTAAAAGAACAATGAAATGCATTAAATGAATAAAAGTAACAGCTTATAGCATAGATACATTTTATTTCCAAAATGTTTTTACGAAACTTTACAATGAATTAGATAAAAATGATATAGTGCCATGGTAAAGTTTAGAATATGGCAAACAAAAATAGTTTAACCATTTTTATTTCGTTTATCTTGAATACAACAACAACCATTTGAATTTGGTCACTTTAGTATCTAACAACAATCAAACAATTTTACCCCATCTCTAGTATAAAGGTCAGCGATTGGTCAAGTGTGACATGTAATGACTGTTGAGTGACAGGGGTGTGTTCATTGACAGGTGTAGTGCACTTTAACGATGTCCAATCTGATGTACCTGGCAATTGCGCTATTCTGCACCTCGTTAATTATTCAAGTTTGACTGAAGGACTTTAAAGTTAAATTGTTTTAACTTTTCTTAAAAAAGTATTATTACACATTTAATACAGTAAGTTAACAGCAATTATTGTTCTGACAAATAACACAATGCTTATATAAATCATATCTGCCTAAAATAATTAAAACCCTATCATGATTATATATAGTATTTTATCAGAAATTATTTTAATTATTTAGATGTCTTTTTATAACAAGACTTGCATTTTTTATGGCTTGTAAAATGTCGTGTTTCTGTACATGTCATTATTCGTAAACGTTTCTTCTTCCATGGTGCTTTCTGGAAATGCCTCCTCTACGGGTATACCCGCAAAAACACCTCTTTCACCGGGGACTTTGGAAACCATTTGAAAAACCAACAACCAAACAAACAGAAGAAATCCCCCCAAACGACAGAAACAACTGTCCCAATGTTAAATACATTCCTACGCTCCTGGTCTGATCGGGAATGGTGCTCCATAACTATGAGCCTGCTCAATTTTCGAGCGACTGCAATTTTCACGTCCTGCAATTAGACGGAGTGACAACGAGATGGGCATACTGCGTACTTGGGACGTGCTTTAACGTGGTGCAGTCGGGCGTCGATTTGCGGTACGTATTTGCACATAGCGGGGGCAGTTTTATTAAACTTTGTACGGAAATTCGTAAACTGTTCTTAAAATCTTTCGTTCAAACATTCGTCGTCTGTGATGTATAATGACGGCAGCCATGATACGTATCAACGGTACTTACCTATTGTGCAAAATCTTCAAGAATTTAACGAATTCGGAAAAAAGAACTTCTAGGATATTTAAATAAAAACACTTAAAAATTTGGACATTCGTACGAAGTTCGTACGATAAAAAACGTTCGAACTAAGTTTAATAAAACGTACTTAGGGCGAAATTAAGGAAGATTTTCCACGACAGGTACGTACCGATATTATATCATGGCGGTCGTCATTTTACATCGCAGACATCCACAACTATTCATATGAAAGAATTTACGAAAACTATACAAAAGTTCGTACCAAGTTTAATGAAACGGCCCGCGGGTCCGTTTACAGTACGTTCTGTTCTGTTCTGATAAGGACGGGGTCAGAACAAGATAAACTGTCTGTGAAAGAAGTGATCGAGTTACGAACTATTTAGAACGGATTTCAACGAAGACGGAGCGAAGTAGAACTTGATACGAACGAGTTTTAACTGACTACAGACGCGCTTGGAGTACTCGGTGTAAACGGTGTCCTTTTGAAGTATGCGGGCACTTTTATCCGATCTTAAACTGATATTAACGGTCTGCTTACGGGATAAAGAAGAAATGAACGCATCGAGAACTGTGCATGAATAACTATGGCCGTATTATAGCATTGCCCGGCCGAAGCTATACGTTCAAGTCAAACCACAATTCATTTTACGCATTTTAGGACGGGTTCGGACGTTTTGAGAACTAATTTGAAGTGACTGATGCTTACACAATATTATTATTCGGGCGATAGTTGTGAAATACCTATTTGGTTGAATCATAAGTCCGTTGTTGTTTAGCTAGTAAGCTTTTATTACCCTGCCATGCCTTAGTTAAGAGAACTTGTACTGGAAATTAGTTGTAAATACACCCTATAAGCTTCACCAATTTTATGGTCGTCACATCGAAACAAATATTTTATTGAGTCTCTGTCCGCATTAGTTTGTCCAGGTAATTAGGATTGAAACAGATGGGTCCAAATATTTACAGTGAGAATTACTGGGTACAATACTTCAAATCAAACCACTTTACAAATCCAATACGTGCGACCCAGTATTTCCACCAGCCAGTCTGATCGTCTCAAATGGAACAGACTTGTCAAATAATAAACGAAACTTTTATCCTAGAGATTGCGTTCAGTATAGATATATCTATTGTTACTGGAGTGACGTGTTTCCGGCATGTTAGTGGTTGCGGGTAGTCTGAAACCTATTGTCGCCATCAGTGTATGAAGAAAAGGCTCTGGTTTAATAATCTGACTATAGCAGAAAATCGGGGATAAACATTTTAGACGGTAGATTGTGTTCCAAAAAATAAATTTGTGCACATCAAATAAGTGTTTCTGGTAGGATAGTCGGATAATCTCAATCTGTGTTCGTCTGGCGATAGTGTAATAACGAGGTAGACCAATGCAAGGAATGCAAGGAACTATTTCTGTACGATAGCATATTCATGGATCAAAAGAAACAAATGAAATGACAACAGTGCTTTTTTGAATTTATGGTTCACAAGAAAAGAAATGTGCTAAAATCAAAATCCTCAAAAGCTTTTTTCATTTCTTTAGAAAATTTTATAAAAAGCGAATAACTTGATGATTGAAAATACCCACATTCGCCAGTGATAAATGAATTTGTTGGTATCAATGGTGACGTGGCGTGATTTCTTCGTAGGGATTCTACTGTAGGTTTCTGTGTTGAAAACATTGTTTTTTTTATTAAATGGACCCTACAACATTCTACGGAAACAGGGTAAAGATACAGCAATTCAGGCAATCAATCATAATAATTAAAAATGGCGATAGAAAACACACATGTCTCAGCATATGTTAGAAATTTATCTGACACTTCTAAAGCAATGATAACAACAGAAGCATTCCAATTGAGCACAACTTTGCAACTCGCAACATCTTTTCCTATTGCCAAAAAGCCCTTGGCAATTGAAGACATACTTGGTCGATACTGGGAATTCAACTTATCACGTGACCTTGGCCTATACGGATATCCTTTTATCGTTTTCCCCGGTACTATCGGCAATGTTCTTACACTGTTAGTGATGCTGAAGCCGAGCATGCGCAGAAGTTCTACCTGTTTTTACATGACATCATTAGCTGTGTTTGACACGTTTGTTCTTTATTTAGCCTGTTTCCGGCAGTGGTTGGCGCTACTTCTTGACACAGACATTCTAAACTCCACTGCCGGCGCATGCAAAACACTAAATTTCCTGTCATATGCTTGTTTTGATATTGCCGTTTGGACTTTGGTTGCTATGACAATAGAACGATTTATTGCAGTTCACTTTCATCTAAATGCTCGGAGGATCGAGACAGTATCTCGCGCTAGAGCAGTCCTTGCCTCATTAATAGCGGTGTTTATTGGAATAAACGCACATTTCTTCTGGACAATAAACATTGATGCACGAGGTTTTTGCAGTTATGTTGAAGACTACGACTATTTTCACGACAAAATCTGGCCATGGCTTGACGCAGTCATTTATTCTCTCCTCCCTTTTCTTCTTCTCCTCGTCTTTAATGTAATAATAATATATGACACGCAAAGATCGTTCATCGTTCGACGGTCTACACTTCATATTCAGAGAATGCATTCGAGCAGGGGAGATAACTCACATCAGTCTCGCTTGTCGGCCATGCTGATAACAGTGTCAGTTGTGTTTCTGCTGCTGTCAGCACCGAACGTTGTTCTTATATCCGTCCGCAACAAGTATTTCCACTTTTCTACATTAAATCTGGACCTGCATAACGTTGCTGTGTACAGACTAGTGGCGACCATCACAAATTTTTGCCTGTATCTCAACCACGCGGTCAATTTTTTACTGTACTGTATAAGTGGGCAGCGGTTCCGGAAAGAGTTATGGCTTCTATTTCATTGTCGATGGAAATCTCGCCAAGTTCGCACGAGAACATTCTCTGCTTCCTACACGAGATCCGAGAGACTAAGTGAATCTTCAACAGCAGCGAGTCCAAGTTTGAACTGGAGGGAGGCAGAAAATTATATGTGATTACCTAAAAAGCTGTAAATATGCCAGGTCTTAGTTATGTACAATGTGTTTCTGTGTTGTCTTTATGTAGTTCTGCACTATGAGTTAAAAATAAGAAGCGACATTTTGATTGTCAGGCAATTTTGAATGATAAAAAACCTTTGCATTTCATTTGCATTTCATTGAAAATGTTATTTAATAACTGAGTAACTATCGTTTCCTGTGATGTTTACTTTTTAGCAAACCAGAAGCACATTCAACCCTATCTATCGGGTTAAATGTTCCACTTAAAAACATTGCAAATATAAATTTTAATGATAACCCCCGTCTTAAAGGAAGGCCTGGCGGGGCACAAAACACATGTCAAATTTAAATATGGGTACGGAGTCGGTCGTGTAGGGATATCACGCCATATTTGCAATCAAGAGATTGCTGGATCAAAACCCATCAAGTTTCAGTCATCTTTTTGAGTGATTTTTGTCACTCGTCTCTCGCCGTTGTGGGAAAGTTGTCAGTTACTTGCAGAGATGAGAGACCCTGTTGCTGGTGAAAGCTGAGGACCAACTTTGAGTGTTAGAAACTATTCTTGGGTTTTAATTCTAAGAACGGTTTGGCAAGTTCCAAGTGTTGTGTGTCAACCAGGAATATCGTCAAAGGTATTGGACCGCGGCAATTTAGCATGCTGGTTGTCTATGGTTTAATTTGAGGTTATTTGACACAGTCTTATCAGCATCACACGATGGCGTCTAATAAGGACTAGTTATTAAAGTATGCAGACAGAGGCCATTCGTCTAATTTTGTAGAGTACACTGCAGCGGGTTATGGCTTTTTGGGGACCATTATTTAATATATTATTAGTATGACCCGCCATAGGTCTTTATTTGGTGGTGCTGGTGGGGGTTCATGGCCATTTAATGCCTGAAAGTTTGCATTGCAATAGGTAAAATATTCTTTAAAGCGGCGTAAGTCACTAAACAAATAAATACAAAATAACAGTATTAAAAGAAAATGCAATTTGTGAGGGTACGCAACAAGTATCGGCGTTGACTGACATAACAGAAAATGCAATCTGTGAGGGTACGCAACAAGTATCGGCGTTGACTGCCATAACAGAACATGATATCTGATAGAGGTCTACGCTGACTTAAACTGTTTCGGCGCCAAATAATTTTCGTCCGCATGTAATGTTGTCTGTCTCAATAATTAAAGTCAGTATATTTTTAATTTCTGTTTTAAAAAAAATGAGGATGCCAAACCGTTTTGATCCTGCTGAGATAAAGAGTTACTGCAAACTTTTCTCAATTGAACACAAATATTCTTCCTTAAGAACTCATAAACTTGTACCACTGTACAAGATTCAGGTATGCTTCACCAATACATTTTTATCAGGTTTTCGGAAGCTAACTGTATCTGTACCGAATTCTCAAAAATGGCAGTATAGTTTAGGAACTGCGACTCAGAGGAGATTTCTCCAAACACCGATATGGTACTTAACCTTACGATTATAGATAGCCTCAGTCTATTCTAAAGTCAATTCTCTGTCTAAAACGAAAGAAGCTGACCATAATTATACTGTATATTCCGGATAATATTACAAGCAACCATTAAGGTTTAGTTTGAAGAAAGAAAGAATAAATGAAAGAATATTATACTCAATTTTCACTCACACAATACACGCATTTCAAACTAATTTAATGATAGTGGCCACTAAAAATGTCTTATATAATCTGTTTTTTTTTTAAATTTTATTTTCGTAAGCTCATCCATACATATACACATAAATTTAAACAGTAAATATGTCATTGTTAGACAGGTAGAGAAAAAATAGCAACAAAAAAACACAAACAAGGAACAAAAATAAATAAAAAATGGACAGAACAAAATGTACTTAGGCAGCATTTAAAATGGACTTGGTGTATATGATTCCATGTAAAGACTTTGGACTTTGGTCAAACTCATTTTCCAATTTAATATGTGACGTTTGTGTCTTTTGACTGTTTTTCAGTAGTTCTTCATACATTCTCCTACATCCCATTAATTTCCTTAATAATGGGTCTGATTACATTTGGGATAAGTGGCATATGTACTTTACCAATTAATGGTAGAAGGTTTGTATATTTTCTACGTTTTAGCTGTCTAATAGCTAAAAGAAGTCAGTTATAATCCAAAAAGTTCAGCTGGTTACCTGATAAAATTGAAAATTCATGAAATGTTAAAAAATTCCCATTTTGGTCTACAAGTTCATTTATAATATAAAAACTACATTGAAAAAGTTTCTTAATAAAAACATGTTTTCCTCCAACAACTATTCCCTCATTGAACCAAATTGGTTTATTCAAAAGTTGTAAAAGGAATCTGTATTTACCTGTGTAAACAGAATATTAATAAATACATCTTTCCAAAAATGATTCAGATTTCTTAAATTGTTTTTAATAAAGGATCTACCAAACATAAATAAAAGTTTATGGTCCATTAAATCCTTCACCTTACTTTAACCCCATCCATTTAATTTTGTCTAAATTCTTGTAGTGATCTATACTGAGCTGTAGTGAGCTGTTGACATCTATGTGTTTGACTGGTCAACAACCCATTTCAAGTATATGAAAGGCAAAAGGGCATTAGAATTACCCCTAATTCCTTTAGTTTTTTACACATCTTGAGAAACTTAAGATACATAGCTACTACGTTGTATTTACTAGCAAACCAAGGGTTAAGATACTATAGAACAGAACACATAGTTATTGCAAAGATATTAGTGATTATAGGCAAAAGCACAAGAAACAACAGGCTTAAAAACAAATGGAAAACATTATACAATAATAGCTTATTCAAGAAAGGGTTAGTTCAGACAGAAAAAGATGAGAGGAGATGAGTATGTTTATATAGTTTCTACTCACCAGATTAGGGTAGACAACTCTTATTTGATCAGTTCGTGCATCTGTACTAGTTGCTTCCCTTGTCAAATAAAAAACCCCAACAAATTTCAGGCATATGTATTATCCCATTGCTTAATTCATTCAGTTTTTTACACTGCTTGAGAAACTTATGATACATGGCAACTATTTAATAGCAATCCAAGGGTTAAAATGCTTTTGAACAGGATACAAAGTTATTGCATATAATAGATACGATGCAAAATCACAAGAAAAAACAGAATTATAACAAGTGAAAACACATTATACAATAACAGATAGCTTATTCAAGAACGGATTAATTTAGGAAGAAAAAGATGAGAGGAATTGAGTATGTTTATATAGTTTCTGCTCACCATGGGTCATTCCTCTGTAGTTTATATTATGAATCATTCGTTGGCAAATTCCTGTAATATGCCTCATAGGATTCTTAAGTATACAGTACACAAAAGGCACAGAGTATTGTCTTGTCTCACAAATGATCTAACTTTCTTATACATAAAGTTGTCTAGTCTCATAGGTAACTAATACTTGTTATTCAAAGAAGAAAAATAAAAATAAAACAGAAGCTAAAAAGAGTCAGTTTCATTTAGATTCTCAGTTATCATGTAGTGATTTCAAATATGTAAATATTCAGAAATTTACATATACATCTTTATACATACAAACCCACATAAAGTCATGATATATATGCATATATACACACATTGATATGCACATATGTACTGTTAGCAATATGTATAGTTTCTGGAATAATTTGAGCTGATTCAATCGTCTTGTGACTATTTTTCCCAAATGCATTATATCAGTCTGTATATCAGATTTAAAGCCACTTATTTGTAACATCAGGCGACTAGTAGGTTTGTCTATTTTTTGTTGAAATATGCATTGTACAGATCATGGATATTCAAACAATATTATATAGTACACATATGCATTTTGTTTCATTGTTATTGACACAAAAGACTTATAAGTAGCACTCTTAAAGCAAACTGGGGAGGACCCAGTCAGAGAGTTTGCACAGTCCTGAGAGGTATAGAGCCCGTATTTGAAGGATTCATGCATTCTGTGATACAAGCAAGAGATTGGCATACAGGTTCAGTGACTCATTGCAGTTTATTTAAGACTTGGACCCCAGCTGAAATTTGCCTATGGCGACTGTGGTTGGCATTTTTCAACATGGCCGACGTAATGCATTCCATCATCTTATTTCTTCATTAAAAAAATCAGTGTGTTCGGAATTTTTGTCCCTATACCCTTGAATTTGGGGCCAAGGAATATCAACATGAAATCAGCTGAAAAATAAAATTGTCCTCCATTTTGTTTTTAAAATGGATGCCATTTTTAGTTAAAATAATATTTTTTCTCTATCGTTTTGAGGAAAATTCATAGCAAAATGATGTTTTCTCATTGAACAGTTTTTTCAACAGAAAATAATTATTTCACCTTGTACCAGTGGCAAATGTGCATATACCGTTCGCATAAGAGATAAAATTAAACATTAAAATGAAAACGTGCTTTACAGTCCAAACAATGCATTAAAATATATACTAATTTATCTGGTCAGTATTACGTTACATACATCTGTCATTCTTTCACAATGTTGTCCATGGAAAGTTCTTCACAGCCTGCTTAGCTCCATCAAGAGCATATGCAAACACCCTAGTGACAGGCTCCTCATGCATACATTCCATCTATCAGCCAGGTTGTATCATAGGTCGCTGAGGACATCACCCTCTTTCCATTGGTAATAATAAGATTTACTGAAAATAATTTATACACGACACGTTCAGCAATAAGATGAAACACTATTCGGATTTGTTTTAATCTTCACTCAAGAACTTATATATCAATGTATCTTAGGTCTCCTTTAACATGTCTCCGTATGCCCACTACTGTCATGTACCAGCTTTCAGAATATCCTTCTCTTAAATTTCAATTACCATATCACATCAAATTACAGCATTGCTTTCAAATTGTTAACAAAACAAATAACCTTTTTTATGTAAACATAAAATGAATTTGAATTATCATGTTACATCATGCGGCATCATTTAAGATTTGTACATGCTAGTGCATATCTTTAGCTACAACGTCTCCATATCGATAAACACAAGTCTTGAAGATTATTGCAAATTATCTTACTTTTTCATCGACATCTGCAGTGGATGCATTATCATCTATTGTTGTGTTGCAGAAAAGACACGTTTTATCTGGATGTGAGGGCTTCTTTGTGTACATTCTTCTGTTATTTCAAAAACGTCATTGATGCTCCCTGCAATTTGTAGCACGCTGTCAATACATTTCTTTTTGTTTAAGCATACAGCTCTTATGATAGTGTGCATGCTGTTTTTATAAATAGATTCAAGACCATCACCCTCATCAAGACAATCTAACTTAAAGGATATTGGTATATGACCAAGGACATAGAAGGCAGGCAAATTGTTTGCCAAAGTACTGTATCTACCAAAAACACACCACATGCATGGCCTGTAGGAAAAGTCAACTTTTCATCAGCTACTTTCTCACACAAACAACATATATCCAAGTTGATATATGGCAATGTCAAATGTAACAAGTTTTAAAGGTTTAGCCATCTTGATTTAATTTGGTACACGGAAGACTAATCTCTAGATATATGCTACATGTATACCTAAAAATTTTGATATATATATATATATATAATGAAAACAAGGAAATGTAGTATTGACATGCGATATAAAAGGCCCCTACAGGATGGCAACAAATGATATTGAATTGAGTAATGTACACAAATGATAAACAAAGTAAAAAAGGGGGAATAACTATGTAAAAAGCCTTTGTATAGTGTTTGCACGGTGCATTTTCTCTTATTGTGCTTAACCATTGTATGAAAATGTGTTGATTGCATTCATTAGTTTTCATGTTATGACCCAGAGATAAAAAATGTAGCTAAGGGCAATAGCCATTAATTGGTCAAAACGGCTTTCATGCACTACAATTTCTCTCCTTGTTTTGGCCACTGTCCGAAGTTGTTAGGAATGCCATTTATAAGTTTTCAAATAATTTTCAAAATGAAACAGTTAATACAAGGAATATTTTAGATCATAAGTTTTCAAATAATATCAAGACAATGACCCCATACATGTTTATGTAAGTTATGTTGCCATGTAGTTATGGTCTTTGACCTGCAATCTCTTTGCCCTTCACTGACGTAAGTTTGAATCCTGATCTAGGTATTTTGATTTTACTTCAAATGAGGGAGCCTTTCAACAGGCTTTCAGTAGGTCGGTGGTTCTACCCGGGTGCTTATTGTACCTGACATAACGCACATAAATACCCCGGGTCTGTCTCCATCTGAAATGAGGTGGACGTTGCAATATGACAGAAATACTATTTAGCTACTTTTATTCCAAACAAACAAAATGTGACCACTGACCTCGGGTGTTGTGGTTTTGTGTTTTGCACGACACACCTCTAAGCTCTGGATAACAACCATGTAAAGTTTTAATATAATTGGAGATACGGACTGGCTTCGATAATGCATTGATTATAGACGACTGACGTCTATGTAAATCAAGTGATCCAAGAATGAGACAATGACCTTGGTTTTCCTGGAGTAATGTGTGCAACACACCTCCATGCTAGGAGTAATAATACTGTGAAGTTTTAATAAATTGGTCTTTCTATTTTGAAGAAATGGCCTACAAAGGAAAATGTGCATTGATTATTGACAATTGAACTACATTTATGTCTATGGTTAATTGTATGATCCCAAAATGTGACCTTCACCTTTAATTGACAGTGTGATGTGTATGGATTATCAGCTTAACAAGGAGAATGAATATGTGCAGTTGTGTCAAAATCTATTCAAACATGTGGAAGATACAGCCTTGAAAAGAAATTGCGAACGGACTAGTGGACAAACAGGACTGACATATTGAGACTTGAGCAAACCTAAAGGTTTACCAATATTCAATTTTCAAGAGAAAGCAATCAATAAAAGTTCTTTGCGAACTTAGATGA
>JAULCC010329122.1:0-11850 GCA_032358795.1 Nuttallia obscurata | reverse complement strand
TCAAATCTTATTGGCTGAAATCCACATTAAATGTAGTTGGCTGAGAGCCACTTCAAATCTTATTGGCTGAAATCCACTTTAAATGTGGTTGGCAGAGAGCCACTTCAAATCTTATTGGCTGAAATCCACATTAAATGTAGTTGGCTGAGCCACTTCAAATCTTATTGGCTGAAATCCACTTTAAATGTGGTTGGCTGAGAGCCACTTCAAATCTTATTGGCTGAAATCCACTTTAAATGTGGTTGGCTGAGACCCAATTTAAATCTGATAGGCTGAAAGCCATTTTTGTCCAAAACCTTACATCTTGTTGCTTGTGGGTGTATACGTTTTGGATTGGCCACATGACACACTGGTATTTGCACTTCATTCAAAGACATTATTAAATTTCACATGTCATATATGAAGGTCCAATCAAGTTTCAGAGGGACTGTAGTACTTACAAAAGCACAAGGTGTGCTTCAGACATTTAAATGCAGTACTTGCTGAAAGCATGCATACAAACCTACCCTCCAGTAATTTCAAACATTCAAAGCATCAGAATTTCCTTTCAGATAAACTTTGATGAGATAGAACATTGCAATACATTGTCAGAAAGGTCTTCCCAGAGTTCATAGCTGTATGGGATTGTACCGGTTACTCCTTACCAATGGTTTGATGTGTAACTGAATGTGACCATCCATTGAAGCCAAATGTTTCATTAGCAAGGTTCACCAGTCGCCAGCCTTCTACGTATGCTAACTGAAGAAAATGAAAACATATATTGTTCAATTGTATGACATCTCTATCTGAAGTTAGTTACGTCTACATAAGATTTGTTTTTAAGCCCTGTCCTTTAATTAATCAACACCAAAAAAGGCAGTGCAAAGAAACTGTATTTTCAGAGACTAATTCTATTTTTCATCAACAGTGACCTTGGCCTCTATAACGCTACAGGCATAGATTTGTGCATGAAAAATTGGCATCCAGTGGTGATCATTGGTAACAAGTTTCATTTAAATCCATGATGCATGTCATAGTTATGGCCTGGCCACAAAATCTTGGAAAGTTTTGTTTGTTTGCTTTACATCACTTTATGCCAGTTAGGGCTAATGGACGTCCAAAGGAGAGGGAAGCAGATAAAGAGAACTCTCCTGTAGAACTCTCTGTTCTTTAACAGACACTTTACCCTAACACTGATAAACCAGTTGTAATGCTAACCTTAAATCTTGAACGCAAGGAGGGAAGCCATTAGTATCAATTTTAAAGTCTTTGGTTTGACCCGGCCAGGGATTGAACCTACAGCCTCCCGCACCAGAAGTGGACGCTCTACCACTTGAGCTAACCAGGCGATCACGAAAAGGAAAGTAATTTTTCAAAACTTAAGATTGTTTATATTATCCATAAGAAATTTATCTAATACTCAATTGAAAATTTCCAATTACCCAATTTAGTAAAATAAAAAGGGGTAAATACTGAATTCGACACAATTCTAATCAATGGTTGTGTATAATAAATTCAATGAAAGATACAAAATACAAACAGTTTATAGTTAGGACATCTCCACACTAATGAAGCACTGAGACAAACCTTCTGTCCACCAGCTCCAGCCCTTTGACTGATAAATTCTGCACCAAGCCTCTGTCGTAAAGCATTCTGGATTGCTGTGTGCTCCTCCACTGTAAACTCAGTCTTTAAACGAAAAGAAAACAAAGAGCTATCACACTTTTGATAAACAAATTTTCAACATGCTCAAAATGGAGTGAATGAAGATACATATCTAGAGCACTGCCTTAGGGATACAGATGCTCATCTGATTTTTACACCTGTAACATAGTAATCAAGCACCACAAAGAAAAGGTTGGGGAAGATGATGTCCTACATCAAAAATAATTTATTGTGTTCCATAATGTAAACTGTTATTCTGTCCAGATAAAATTTCAATACTTTGACAAGATTTTGTAGCATTAGATTATTATTCAAATGCAATGGATTCAGCCTAACCAGGGAAAGAGTGATAGAACACAATATTTGATATATGGAAAACTGATGACTTAAGAATTAAGTGTTGTGTTAGTCATACAAGGATGGTCACTGACAACATGTCTTGCCTTACATATGCCTGTCACAAGAGTAAGAGCACTGTTGTCATAGTGGCAGTGTGACAAGACCATATTTTTATCTTAATTTTGACTTCTGAATGGAATTTATGACCTTGACATCGTAGCTACAGACCTGTTTCTTGCTTGAGACACATTGTCTCATTACTTTGAACAAATGTTTGAGATTCCTTCAATCAGCAATGAAGTAACTGCCAAGACAAGGTCTTTTTTGTCTGAAATTTGACCTTTAACCTCAACCTGTGACCGTGACCTGGTAGGTAGAGACCTGGTTATTGTATGGGACACATTGGCTCATGACAGTGAACAATTGTGCAAAATTATTTGAAAATCCTTCAATCAGCAAGGAAGTTACAGTCAGGACAAGCCTTTTTAGTCATAAATTTGACCTTTAACCCCAATTTGTGATTTTGTGACCAGAAAAAAAATATGGGGAAAAAAACCCCACAAAACTGATTAATAAAAGCAACCATCTCTTGTCAAAACAATTATTTTCCCCATTAGTGGCCATGCTTAGGAGGCAAATAATTAAATAACGTTCCCTTTCCACCATCTAAAATCTATCTTACTATCTAAAATGAGTGAGAGAAGTAAATTACATACTTGTTATGTGCAAATGCCTAACAACTTTTTAATTTATCAGATTAAATAATTTGTATCCTTATCATCTATCTTAGATGAAACATTAACATACTATTTATCTTTTGTTGGGGTGAAATGTTTAGCTTCCATATGCCGTGTATATGTGAACTAGGTATCATTGTTTTACTCATATCTAACTTAGCTACTGTAATCGAAAATATGATTAGCATACCAGTGTGACTACAATAGTTACTACACTACCCAAGAAGAATATACCTGTGGTGGTATAGCAGCCTAATAACAACAACATAAAGGCCCAAGTGTAATACTCAGACATTGATCTTTACACACTTCATTGTGCTTACTGGATTCAGTACTGTGAATCAGAATGAACCAAAGCAGAAAATTTCAAGAATCAATCTTAATGTCTATTTTTTTTTCAAATGAGTCATAGGCACCTACCTATCAAGTCAAGGCACACTAAAATATGAATAAACTATGATTGTAACAAATAGCTGTTGTAAAAACTACCTGAAATCACCTTTTTTTTTTACAGTTATTGCCACTTCATTTCACATGTGATTAACTTGGGACCTTAAGGTTTGGCACAGTTTATAGAGGCGTCGCACGGGTGCTGACATTAGGGCAGCGGCGGGGTAGGTATGATTGGCGCGTTCCCACCCTTTTGTGAAAAACTTTGAGAAATGGTTAATGGAAATGGAGCTATTTCCCAGCCTTTCTAACTTATTTATTCCAATGGATTCTCTCATATTTAAGGCAAAGTATTGTCCAATTTTAGTGACCTGTCCAATATGCATGCATTGCTGAGCTCATCTATAGTGGTATCCGTATGTTTTACGAAAATAAATTTTAAAAAGGAAACTAATTCTTAAATAGACATTAAGTATTTATTGTGTACACTGACTGTATAATTTGTAAGCAATCAAATTCAACAATAGCATTCTTAGAATTCATGTATGATTCTCATAAATAATCTTAAACAGCAAGTTTTAAAGAGTAATTTTAATAAGAGCATAAACAGTTATTTAAATTAGTATTTATAACAACACAAACTGAATCCATCAGTATGCCAGTAGCACATTAGTAATGCAGTGCAAAGCACAGTACAATAAACATAGCCAGAGTCAAAGAGACAAACTGCTCTGAGATATCGTCAACTTTTATAAAACATTTAATTAGCTCCTTTTAAAATACTAGATCGCGATTTCTTTGCACTGGTGAATTCGCTGGCAACAATGTTCAAGTACATGAGGTCGGTAGTGCCCCTGTGTTTCGCCTTATTAAAACTTTGAGTACATGTAAATAATTGATTTTATCGTTTAAGCTAAATTATTACAAATGGTAAATCTCTCCCCCTGTAAAATGAACAGTCAATTGAAGGAAAAACTATATACACTTGTTTAATAAATTACAAAAAGCAAACCCTCTTTAGTGGTCAGAAGATAACTTAGAGATTAAATGTTTCTGACAATTAAGATTAAGTATGAGTGAATGCTGCCTTAGAATGTCTAAAACCCATCACCGCTCCAATATACAATGTGGTGTGACAACTGATATAATTACAGGTATCTCAGCTTGGGGTGGCTACACCTACTTCAGTACTTGCCTACCAGAGAGACAGAATACACTGTTATATCTTGTTGTCTAGGGGCCTGATTTGTGATCAGATTATCTAAGAGATTATCCTTTTGATTATCTAAGAAAAAATTATTGCCGTTTCCTGCCGAAATATTGCGTCGCCTCTGTTATACAAGTGTACTTGTATAAGTCTGTGCCTTAAGTTAAGGTACAAATTAGTCTTATGAATATTCCGTCGCTATGAACTATTTCTTAAGATTTTATGTTGTGTTTTTTTTTAATATTTCATTTTGATATTTTAACCGTTTTGGCTAAAACTGATAAAATAAAAAAAGAAATAAATATGCATGGGTAAAAATAATAATATAAAAAAAGATCTTGAGAAAAAGCTCGAAGCGACGGAATATTCATAAGACTAGGTACGAATGTGCAGTGGTACGTTTACATGTATTATTCAGTATGCATCGAAAAACACCGAGATTTTTATTTCATACTGGTTATGCTTTAGAGTGTATTTTCAACCTGGCCAAATTTGTGCAGTTTTGCATCCATCAGTAAAAAACGGTTTTGTTTGGGAACTTCGAAAATGACTTCATTTTTAAAATACTGCGGGAAATTTAAGACGGTGCTTCGGGTTTTTTCACGTGTTGTAACAAATTGTTTGACGGTTCGTCGGACACCGATTTGACCTTAAACCAACTCGACCCCAAAACGACCGACCACAGGCATTGAATTCACCGACTATTCTTGAGATCATTTTTAAACTTGAACTCAATAATGCAATATTTAATCATAATTATTTTAATAAATTTACTTTATTTGAACTATTTATCTTCCCGTGAGCATGCATGAAAAGCTTGATAAAATAGACTTTAGTCACAGAATTAAGAACAAACTCCGTAACTAAGTGAAAGTATGTTTACAAAATGCGCCCATTGATTTTTAAAGTCTAAGAATAATCTCAAGGTTGCTGAATTCAAAGCCTTGACGTATAATTTAGACGATTCGGAATTTTATTGCTTTTAAAACAAGTAATCTAGATTAAAGACGAGTAAGGTTTATATTTAAACCGCATAACATGGAGTGCTAATTCCCTAGCAATTTTGTCATGGTTGAAGCCAATCTCCCACGCAGTGATCTCCCCTTTCAGGATTATACTGGCCGTAGCGTAACAGGTGCGCTGAGTTTGGGTTGAAACACCTAAAATAGGTGCTTCAACCCTGACTTGCTTGGTATCTAGCTTTTCCTGTTACGCAGTTCTGTCAGTGCTGCTAAGTAAAGCAATATTCGTCACGGTAGTTGGATGGATGTATATAAATCTGGTAGGGAGAACACGTTACATGTTCAAGGTTGATTTTTTTTTTCATTTCAAAAGATGCATTTGTATTCGTATATCCAGGACTCAGGACGAGGACCCTGCTTTCATGATCGTAAAAAAATATTGTTCCATATGCAGCCAGTAGTGAATAAATGTCTTTTACAACTACACATTAATTTTGGTAAGATACATATGTGAAAAAGAGTCAACGTTTTCAAATAATCACTCATTGGCTAGAAAAAAAAACTCATCCAAAAAACATGAAAAACAACGTATTTTTAAAATGTTTTCAAAAGCTAATGTGTGTATAGTCGAATACAAACAGTTACCATAATAGATTGAATTTTATTCACCTCTATAGCAACAAAACAATCCAATTATTCATGAATTCAAAAATTCTTTCAACACCTTATTCTACACAAAGTCCCAAAATCAATGGAATATTACATACGTAACATTAACAAAGACAAACATAGAATGATTACACAAATGGAAAACGGCTATACATTTAACATTTATTCGTGAAATGTTTGCCGAGCGTTAATTTCCCGGTAAATTCATGATCTATATTTGTCCCGGGGAAAATGGGTCTATTCTATTGAATATTTGCAGCCAATAATGGAATAGGTAGTCTCGGTTCTTTGATATTAAGCGTTTGCAAAATTCCTTTTCGGTGTTTTCCGTTACGATTCGAATATTTCCGTGACAAACGGAACAGACCGATATATGTTTGGATTTCCGCAAAGCCTGGATATATCGGGACTATTTTTGTTAGCGTTACCAAAGAAAAAAGTAGTCCTCAGATCTAATCAAATATTTACATTAAAAAAACCTTACCAATTTAATGCACATCATTTCTTATCATTTTCTATAACTGCACTTTTGCAATATTTAACATTTTTCTTTGTTCGATAAATGTGAAACTAACGAGTATTAATACGATGTTATTAGTCCGATTAATTATGGCGATAGGCTGGTGAGCATTTAGGTCTGGAAGTTCCTACATTATAAACTGTTTTACAAATTATGAAGCGATCACAAGACAGGGATGGTTCGCCGAGAAGCAAACGATCCCGTTCAGGTTATCCAGGAATAGATCATGATAGCGGTAGAGATAGACTTTCGCCAGAAATGGAAAGGCGTGTCAGTAGTCGTATGAAACCCTATCGCGAATTTGAAGACGAGATGGATCGCCCGCGTGCGAAATATAGGGACGATAGATATGAACCAGATTACCCACCAATGCCCCGAAATGACAATAGACCTCCCGAATATAGATCACTCTGTATCAGTGGTTTTAGTAGTAAGGTACCTGATAGAATATTAAAAGACCAAATGTACCGGGAATTTGAAAAGTATGGTGAAATGAATGTAAACGTTACCTTTAACGGAGATCAGAGAGTTGCATACATAAATTTCAAATATCCGGAAGATGCTAGGGCTGCAAAACATGAAAAAATGAATAAGTTGGTTATATTTGATAGACCTGTAAGAATCGAATCTGTTTACAATAAGATTCGGAGTTCAAGTCCACCGGTAAGTGGTTTCCGAGAAGCAATAGTGAGTGGTGGGGGTAGGGGTGGTTACCCTGCTCCCAGTGACAGTATAGGCAGAGGTTACCCTGGTCCACCAGGCCCACCTTACCCTGGACCAGGAAGAGATTTTCATGGGGGTCCACCGCCACCACACCGAGATTTTGGCCCACCACATGAACGTCCATTTCCTCCAAATCCAAGGGATGGAGGGTTTGTACCTAAACGAGCACCCGGAAGTGAAAAGTTTCCTCATCATCTAGATCACGTTAACCCTGAAGACGATGATAAAGCTACAAGAACACTTTTCATAGGCAATTTAGACTACAATATCACAGAACCAGAAATTAGAACTATATTCGAACAGTATGGCCCAATTGATGAAATTGACATCAAACGCCCACTGAGAGGCCAAGGAAATGCTTATGCTTTTTTGAAATATTTTAATTTAGATATGGCACACAGAGCAAAGGTAGAAATGTCTGGTAAATATATTGGTAGGTTTCAGTGCAAAATAGGTTATGGAAAAATTCAACCATCAAATTGTTTGTGGGTAGGAGGACTTGGACCCTGGGTGAACCATCAGACGCTTGAACGAGAGTTTGACAGATTTGGTGTAATTCATAGGATAGAGTGGCCACATGGTAAAAATTATGCCTATGTTGTGTATGACAATGTTGACGCTGCAACTGCTGCAATTGCACCAATGAGGGGATTTAATTTAGGAGGTAAAGACCATAGAATAAGAGTGGATTTTGCAGATCCAAGCCATGTTGGAATGCCAGTCAATGATGCCCCTCCTCCTAAGAGAGAAAATATAGTTGCTGACAAACCAAGATTTGATGATCAACCATATGGCGGACCACCTCGAGATGATTGGTATGGTTCTCCAAGGGACTCATTTGGCAGTCGTGGGGGTGGTGATAGGAGAAGAGAAGAATTTGATCGCCGTGATCAAGGAAATGGCTACAGACATCCTGACGGACCTCGTGGGGATTTTGAATACAGAAGATCTCCAGACAACAGGCGCATGTCAAGGTCTCCTGGAAGATCATTTGATTATGACAGAGAAGGTGGAAGGAGAAGAGAAGATTTCTCTCCAGAACGAGGTAGTTACAGAAGAAACAGATCCACGTCTCCAGATGATCAGGCACCACTTGATAATGCTGTAAGTTTGTCTGATCTTTCCAAGCGACTCCCAGTTGCTTGGAATGGTGCTTTAGTGTTGAAATCAAGTGCATTTCCTGCTAGAATGCATGTGGTGAGTGGTAATGTGACCATTGTTGACACATTGATGAGAGATCCAACCAGTACAGAAACTCCGACCTTGACGATAAAGCAACGACTGAGGCTAGATCCCAGCAAAACGGAGGATGTGCAAAAGCGTGTTATTCAAGCTGGCCCTAGAAACCACTGCATTTTATTGGCTCTTCCAAGTACACTTCAAAACTATGATGATCCTGGAAGAAATATTCAACAGAGACCCTTAAAGAATTTGGTGTCATACCTCAAACAAAAGGAAGCTGCAGGTGTGATCAGTTTGCCGCCATATGCTACAAAAGACAAGGACAATGTCGGTCTGCTCCATGCATTTCCACCGTGTAACTTTGGTTATGAGTATCTCCTTAACCGGGCACCAAAGCTGCCTGCAGATTGTATGCTGGATGACTATATTGTTGTTGTTGTTGTCAGGGGTGCTGCATAGGTTTTGAATTTGATTCATATGCAGGACAATCACATGTAACATTGCTATATAATTAAAGCTGAACAGTCACAGATGAGCTAGCAGATAATTGAAAAATTATGTCATGTGTTCCATTGCTAGAAGTTATGCTTCCTTCTAATATGGGCAACAAAGAGGTTTTACTCAAATAGGCATTTAAAAACCATGTGATGATATAAAAAAAACTTGACCATATTGTCGAGAGAAAGCACAAAATATGATCAAGAATAAGAAGAGATACTTTCAAATTCAGGCTATTGTTTTCATCTTGAATTTTGTTTCGATAAAATTGTCAATTGGCTCATCAGTTATTGTGTAGCTTTAAACACATCTTTATGGCATCTGAATTATTTATTCATTTCTTTAGTGTTTACAAAAATTTACAGTTTCTAAAGAAATGGAAACTATCAGTGTCACTGTTTTAGATTGTGCAGGGTTTTAATGAAATTGTATTGGGTTCATTTACAATGAAGTGGAGCGCTTTGTTATCTCCATGGATGAGAATGTTTTATCTTGTACATTTGTTTCCCCGCACAACAAACTGCTTGTTTGCTTCAAAAATAATCCAAGTTCAAATTAAGAAACCTTGGATGAATGAACAATCAATTTCTTCAGACAGGATAAGTTGATATTTTCTCTGTTCTTAATAAGTTGTATTTTAATCATTGTTAGTTACCATGTCAGGAGAATTACTTGGTTAAATATTCATACAAAAATCTAACGGAAAATATTTTTCATATTTTTATTTTACTAAGTATGAACATACACATGTATATGCATTTGAATATTTCTTCCTTTTTCTGTTCAAAAATTTGGCAATCAATGTGTATGAAATCACTTAGAGACATGTTTACATGAACTTTTAAAAGCTTTAGTTCAGTTGTAAATTTCCCCACTAAAGTCTATGAAAGTATTGATTTGATCCTAAAGAGATATCTCTTTTAAAAAAAAAGAATTGATTGCAATTTTGTATAGGCAACTATAATGTTGTAAAACTTGATGAAATGTAAAAAATGAATCTGTACAAAATGATTGCAAATAATTTTCAGAGACAAAAATGTGTATGTTTTACATGTCTAAATGACTATTTTTTCTTGCCATCTTTACATTTAATCAGTATCATGATTTTGGAACTTAGAGCACATATATCAGAGCTATTTTCTGGAATTTTGAAATTGCAAGAATTTTCTTAAAAGAATGAGACTTGTTTTAGGTCCTACTTTGGATATTTTGTGAGTAATTTTATAAAACTCATTTTGTGATCAAAATATTTAGGTAATCAAAAATCACAGTTTTTGTTTTTGCTGAATATAGACAAAATTTAGATTAAATATGAGACATGAACAGTTTTTAGATAAGATCATGACATCTCTGATATCTCAGTGAAAGAAGCAATAATCATGGTACACATTAACTGTAGCTACATTTTTTCAAGGATAGATAATTAACTGTATTTGACACTTATATGTTTGCTAAGGTCTGAAAATGTCCTGTATAGTCAGTTTGACCTGACTTTTTGTGCACATTCAGGCGAGGACTATTATTGTCAATAGTTTGACCAGTTCATGCATATATCCTGTGTGATTTGGAAAGAAAAGGGATAAAACTTCTAAAGATCTCTTAAAATGTAAATTTTCTTGAACATTTTTTACTTGGAAAACAGTGAAGATCCTGATCAGCCTGCACTCCCATACAAACTGTTCAGGTTCTACCCTGTTTGATACTGGTATAGAAATATTCTTATGACTCTTTACTCCATAGAATTTATGATCACAACACTTGGTATGTTATAAGTACATAAGGAGTAGTGTTTCTATGTTATATTCTTTCACAGCGACAGAAATTATGATAAGCTGGTTATTTTAGTATCTTCCCAATTGAGAAAGTACACTTACCCAATCTAAAAGGGCTGGTTAGAGTAATTACTAATTAATGAACAGTAAAATCACCAGAAACAAGTTAAATGCTTCAACTCACATTTTAAACATTTTTCATAAGAGTTTTTTTTTTTTGACTAATTCTTATATATGCTGATAATCACAAAATTAATGAACATAGTCATACATACCAAATTGAATATAAATTTCTAAAATGCCTAATTAATTAATTTTAGATGGGTATTTACCCATTTGCCAGAAGATTTATCTGTAGCTCTGTATTTTCATTTTTATTGGAAATGCATTAAATGAACTTGATGGAAACTGGGTTCCATTTTTGCCATGAAAACATAAATATCACTGTAGCACATGATTCACATATGGAACACAGGCATTTTGATAGGAGTATACATGCATCTGATTCGGAAGCATATGACAAAGAATTTCCACAAGTCGATGTTTATTGTTTAGGTGACATGACTTTTTGCAATTTCAAAGTGTAGCTGTCTGTCATGCTAATTAATGATGTTCCAAATTCTTTCATTAATTCATAATTTACCATATTATTTTTAGTAGCATGGATTTATCTGGGATTGGAATGTAGAGTTAAAAGATAAATCACATTTAAAACAACAAGATTCATCAGAGTTTAAAAAATGTTTAAATGAAAGTTTTTAATGTCGAAGATTGAAGTCTTCTGACTTCATGTACATTTCATAGTACAAATTTTATAATGCCATGATGAAAAACATTAAGGTTTGCTTGATTCTTGAAATTAGATCTTATGTCTACAGTGAAGGATTTCATGCAATTTTATTCGTAGTGTTTCATGCATAGGTTGCCAGTAATTGACACAAAGTTATGACTGCTGAAACAGTATTGTGAGGATAAATATTTTGAAATGTATTGTGAAAAGTTTGTTGAGTGGTTTCTGACTTTGGATTACTTGGCAAATTATTTCTGATCCAGTTTTAGGGTTATTTATATATGCTTTGTTAACCTTGACTGTGCTGAATTATCATCTGCTGGAAAGGTTTTTGTCCACCTTTTTAGCTCACCTGACCACAAAGTGGTCATTGGTGAGCTTTTGTGATCACCCTTCGTCCGGCGTCCGTCCGTCCGT
>JAULCC010328790.1:0-11852 GCA_032358795.1 Nuttallia obscurata | reverse complement strand
GAACTTTTATATCAATTAGGTAGTGTTTCAAATACAATGACTTGATACCCCGTACCAAAATCATACAGTAGAATTGTCGTTAATTGTTACAATTTATTTAAAATGTTCTTAATTCTAATCTTCATGATACATGCCACTTCAGGGGAACAAACAATCGGAGCTATGGGGCCTCCGTGACCGAGTGGTTATAGTCGTTGACTTGCAATCTGTCAGCCCATTACCGCAGTGGGTTCGAATCCCAGTCTGGGCACTTCGGATTTTTCAAGCGAGGAAGCCTTCCAGCTGGCTTGCAGTAGGTTGGTGGTTCTACCCGGGTGCACTCTGTGCCTGAAATAGTGCCCAGAGGTTCCTCGGGGTCTTCCTCCAGTAGTTATGAGCTGGACGTCGCGACATAACTGAAAGACTGTTAAAGCGACGTTAAATTCCAAAACAAACAAGAAACAATCAGAGCCTCTTGTCATTTATCTACGAAAATAACCTCGGCTATCACGAGGGGGAACAGTAGGTCCATCAAAACAGAAACAGAACAGAATAGAACATGTCAGCGTCCGTATCGACCGTCCGTTATCCACTTTGAATAGAAAGGTTGCGTTAAATATATTTTATTATGTGCACACAAACTTTATTCTAAGAACATATTTTACATACTGTTGGTGATAGATAAACAGATAACATGTAAGCAATATAAAATAATGACATAGTTTTAAGGGCTTTATAAAGTTATATGCCGGTAGAAAATACTTTAAAAAATTGGGTGTATTCTTACGTACTAGCTACTATTCGAGCTTGCCCGGAAATGGCCGAGTAGTTACGATTGGGGATCATCGTCAGATACTCCCGATACACTACTGAGCTAAGCGTCGTTGTGTACCGCGTCATGATTGCATAAAGAGTGTCATACGGGTATACAGATAACCATTAAAATGCTTAATGACAATTTCGTTTGACAATAGGCTGTAGATACCTTTGTAGGTTTTGACGTTTCGGTGATAACGTAAACGTAGTAAAATGCAAGCTATGCTTACATTGTGCGCATGCTTATTTAACCAATTATATGAAGTGTACCAACATTACCGTAATGGATGACCAAATACTGTTTGAGTTCACATTTCAGTGGTGTATCTAAGCAACTAGAACATGTCAACAAGTTCTACGAGATACGCGTATTTAATTAATGTGTGCATTTTGTTTTATTTCAAATGCTTGAGACCATCTTGAGCTAAAGGTTCACAAAGGTTATCATTTACTGCTGGGTGTAGATAGTCTACTGTCAGCCTGTATCCTGATGTTCTGCATTTAAGGTTGTCTTTAAAATGCACAATCAAATGAATATTTATGTCTCTACATAACATGCTTGTATTAAGATAAGCTTTCCGATAATTACTTTTTGCTAACATATCTTTGATTCATGTATTAAATCTCGTATACATTTTCTACAACTGCAATTAAAAATTCCTAATTCATAATTTCAAACGCAATTATTCTATCAAGTATATTTTCTAAAACAACTTAAATATTATCAATAATTCAATGGAGTGTTACACTTTGGAATAAGCCAACAGCTTCGAAGAGTCACGGGGCGTGTTGTTGTTAAAAGTATGTTTAACACTTACGTTAAGACGCATCTTTCATGTATGTCAATATCATTGTCAAACAAAATGTATTATAATTCTTATTAACATGTCTGATCTATCATATAAAAAAACATTGCGTTTTAATATCCAGGTTAGTAGGACTCTGATTTACAAAGGTATGCACACCATGCAATTTTTTATCAGCAGTCTAATCTGCATCAGCAGGACCATTAACTAAAACATATTGTCAAACATATGTTTGTTTTTCAGTTTGTTACGATAACCCTTGACCTTACAGGTGATTGTTAACGGTTCACATTCTAAACAGAGTATTTAAACGGTAGTACTTAATCAGGAAATCTTAAGAGCAACAAGGCTCTGACACAGGAAAATGGATTGGAAAGTTGTCCTTGTTCTCGTTATTTGGGCTAATGGGCTGAATGCAACTACTGGTAAGACTGTTATCTACTGTAAGCGTCTGTAATTGTCAAAATGCATTAACTCAGATGTATGCTAAATATATAAGGAGATGAAATAGCATAAACTAGTATATTTAAAATTGATATAACACTTGGGTATTACTATTTCCTTATAAACTATCTATTAATACAGATAGCTAGATAGTTGCTTTTCGAAATATTTATTTGAAATGTATATATTTAAGGCGACTAATTAGATATAATATATAAAAACAAAGATTCTTGTGAACGAAATATTTTGCAACAGAAGACAATTTTGTTGATATAAACGTTGATCTCATAACAACACGTTTGAGAAATATTCTAAATGGACTTTTTTTAAAAGTAACATTATGTTCAATTCATAAAACATATAAGCTATTTCTGAATCTGTTGCAATGGGCACTTGCAAAATGCTTTGTTGTAATACACTTGCTTGACCTTAACCAGTGTAGCGAAATGACCAAGGGCCGACAAGGATAGAATAAATATATACACAAATTAAAATTTACAATTTTTATTTTACATTGATAATTTTAACAAATGTACAAAACTACAATGTGTACACAAATTTAAATTTACAATTTTATTTTACATGGATAAACTTGACAAATGTACAAAACTACATTGTATACAAATCAAAGATATTTACTCTACACTCAAACACTAACTCAAATTGTTGAAAGAAACATTCAGACAGTTCTCCTAAACTTAAATAGCTTTCCTCTTGATTTAAACTGTTTTATTAATGGAATGTGTATTCACTTTTTACACTAGTTACTTCCCGCGTCCAGGTATAGTAGTTAAGCCTTTCCCTTTTGCAGAAATGGCTTCTAAACGGGTTATATTCCCTGTACTATACACTGAGTTTACGGCTTTACGTCGCCTCGTATTCCGACGCCAGGTATGTGGAATCATCCTTATGACGAATATTTGGGTTGCTGTCATATGATGGTACTTCCACCACCTGACTTCCTTTCACGTCTGTATGTCATTAACGTAGCGGACACATTCCTAGATTACGTCTACAAAACGGCCATAGGTCTTTAAATACTGGACCAGTAACACATCTTCTCGTCACAACCTACACCCAAAGATTATTCTGCTAACTGGACCCTGTTAATCTAGGATAGTCTACATCTATCTACGTATTCTATTAAATAAACGAGCTAATTTTTCTAGCAGGATTTGCCGACCTTACGGTGTATTGTCTGAGCAAAGTAACCAATCATACATTTAGAGTACATATTGAAATTGTGAAATTTCTCACTTATATGTACGAAATCTAGTAGTTTGGACAACATTCAGGGAATCCGAAAAATTTCAAAATGGGAAAATCTATAAATTTGAAAAAGGGATATCTCATACTCGGGTATCGCTCTCCGGCTATTATCTCTTCCTCGTGGGTACCATTGGGACTTTTAGCGGGCACATGATAAAAGCATGGAAGCGCTCGCCACTAACAAGTGTACAGGGGTAAATGCACGTGAAAGGCATGACATCTCGCTGTTGTAAATATTTTCATTTCTTTAAAGATCCCGTGCCTCTTCTAAAGGTCTACACTTATTCGAGAGTGTTACACTCCATTTGAAAACAATTTTTAACATTTTAATTTTACGTAAAATTTCTATACCTTAAAATGACACGGGACCTTTAACGACAGCTTGCACGGAGACAGTTTGTTTTGTCTCCTCACAATCGTGCTTTCTCGACTACAGTTCCAGAAGAACTATTGTTCGCGTATTCTTATTCCGGTAAAGAAAATGCTTAAATTATGCGCACATCCTCCCACCTAATACATCCGAGGTATGATGTAGGGTTACGGAATCGGCTGAAGAGTTCCGATTGAGTGAGAATAAATAGAAAAAGGTATATATCAGCCACGGGTTTTTAGTGTGGAATACCACAACATTGCTCTTATTGTTAATGCCATTATTCTATCGGGTTTTGTTTAGTTTATCTGATTTTCGGAAAATAGACATCAGTTCCGACTTTCATATGTTTAAAAGAAGTTGATGAATTCGATTATTAAACTGACAGGTAAACGATTTACTTATTTTTATAGTAATTTGTTTGAATAATGTATTGATGTCGAGGTACGGGTTGGTTTATTTCTGTTTACATCATCCTACATTGTGTGAAGCCGAAATAGCTCAATCAGTTCTGTACTTGCTTCCAATGCCTTATTTATATCGTTAGCCACGGGTTCAAGACTCGATTCCGACGTTTCAATTTCTCTATTAATTTGGAACAACGGCGTATATCTAGCATGCAGCGGTATTTTGAAACGAGTGTGTCCCATAGATAGATAGTATAAAACATAGTCGAAGTAAGACTCCCTGGTCAGACATGTGAGACTTCAGAATTTCAGCTAACTCCAAATGTTGTTTTTGATTTTGTTCCAAATAATTTTAAAAAGATATTTGGCAAGTTTATAAACATTACATTTGTGCAAGGATTGTAGAATTGTCTATTATCTCAGTGTTGCCCAATTCTAGTTTATAGTAAATTCGCTAAATACCTTAGTCAATTCCGTGAAGCTCGAGAAATATTGGACGTCCCGTGTCATACGATACAGATTTCATGCTAGTAGGCCAATGTAACAATTATAATGGTTTTATGATAAATAAACCCGTTTAATCATTCTTAACCTTCTCAAAACTTAATGGAATTTGATAAATTTAATTCATAAATAATTAATTCTGTAATCAAGGAATGCAAATGTAAAAATATCTAAAAAACATGTTACTCCTATCGAGCTATCAATACGTTTTAGCAATTCGACACAACTTGACCGAATATCTCTACAATGGACACATACTAGCTGACACCACTAAATGAGGCCACAACAACGTAACGTTTTTGTTACAACTAGTATTGTTCTTCAGTGAAAGATTCACACAGCGTCGAATCGGATGCACGTTGAAACAGAGAATATGAATAGCGTTCCGAAACAGAATTTCAAAAGCTCTACCCAACCTTAATAAAGGTCACAAGATTTTTATTTAGGAACCATACTCCTCTCTACAATATTTCCACCATGCACTAGTTTGACATTCTTTTAAGGTATCAAAGTACGGTTCCTTATGAAAGTGCTGTAAGTGTGATATATATGTGTTCCCGGATAGCACACTTCATACATATTTATACAATTCAATTATACTGTTTATGTTTCCAACATATCTTAGATATATATCCAATCGACCTTGTCTTGTTACTGGATTCGTCTGACAGCTTTAGATCAAACAACTTTGAGGTAGAAGAACGATTTGCGACCAGCCTTATACAGGACATTTTCAGTCATGAAAACAGATTTGGTTTATTCACCTTTGGAAGAAATGCATATAACCAATTTCAACTGAATTCATACAGCGACAAGCAAGAGATTGTGGAAGCGGTAAAGTATATGTGGTATAGTACTGGGGACGGCTCTGTAGCATCTGCTATAAACTTCACGGTGACAAATGGTTTTACAAGCACATCTGGGGACAGGGAATGTGTTACCAATTTATTAATTATTCTTAGCCACTCCGAAATAGCAAACATTTCTACGGCAATTCAATTAAGAAACCTGATGGCTAGCAAGTCTGTGAAAGCGTTTGTGTTGAATATGGCTGGAGCCTCATCAGAACCAACATTCAGAGTTATGACCAATGACAACTCGACAGTAATCAACATCCCCAGTTTTGCCGACTTAAATTCATCTATCCAAGGCATACTACATCAAATTCGCTCAGGTAATGTTAAATGCAATGATATTCATTTTATACCTTGTCTTCAAAATAATCATATTTATTACAAAATCATTAAGTTTGATTTCGAGTTATTTCTACAACTAAACATTTTTATTGTTGAAACATCTCAAAGTCTATAAATGTGTATAATATATGCTCACCCGATTACTAGACTAAAGCATATTTACCTTAAAAAAGGAAGCAATTGTGATGAATTAGAAAAAAATCAGTTTAGAGTGTCTCTTTATCTTTTGTTTACTGAATCAATTCATTATAACAATTTCATAAAGAAAATCTGCAATGCTTTCAAGCATTTAAACATTGGATTCAAATTATGAAAATTCAATCAACACAACACCACTATATTACCAATATGCTTAGTTTAAACATATGTTATTTCATCAGTTTACAGAATTATACATTAATAATTTGAAAAAAGATTAGATCGGAAGCAAAAGCTAATAGAGATCCTTTCCCTAACAATATTTACTATGCGTTTGTGGACTTCAAATAAGCATTTTAATGTTCAGTAAATAACGTAGTTGAAAAAGTAAGAATGTTTTAAAAACATGTCTATGTACATGTATCAATGACAGAAAAAAGCAATAGAAAAAAAACATGTTGAAAACATCAAAAGAAACAACACACAAAAACAATAACCCACAAAAAACCCACAGGAGTACAAAGACGTAGATGTTTTAGAAAGGGAAATATAAATAATAAGTTCTTGGTCATTTGGATTCGAAACCGGCCAAGCGGTTCAAATCCTCCGAGAGAAATGGTAGTCCCAAAGTTTAACAGACCGAAGTTATCAGAAACGATTCGAATTTGAAATGAGGGTTTGTACTGTTTCAAAAATAGAAGTATTCGACTCATTATTAAGCGACATGTACCCGTACAAAAGAAGCTGGGCTGTAGCTGGCCGAATTCGGTTTATGGTATCCAAGATATTTATGCGTTCGGTTTGATAAGTTGGACAGGTAAAGAAAAAATGATGGGCGCTCTCAATATCTCCGCATTGGTGAGTTGGTACTGCCCTTTTGAAACAAGGTAAGATTTAAAGAGCTGCAATTTGTTCTAAGACGTGTACATGTGTATGGAGAATTTGAGCCTTCCTTGTTTCGGTATAGTAGTATGGCGGAATAGGATGTGCGTTTTAATGGTTAGGTGCTTGTTTGAAAGATAACAGGGAATAAGAATGCCTAACATTTAAAGGCAAGGAGTTCAATTCACGTATCGTAGGTGGTAAAAAAGATTCAGAGTACGGTTGAGACCTGGCATGGAAAATGTGGACATTTTCTGCTTTTCGCAAGTGATACCTTGATTCCTCACTTACAAGAGTTGGGACGTAAGAAGATAGATATGCCAGTGTTATCATTAAACATCTTAAAGAAAACTGTAAGCTTATGTTTGCATCTTCTGCATGCAAAAGATTCCCATCCAATTTCTTTTTCAAGGTTATCAATTAATACCAGTTAAGTTGCACCAACAGCAGGCTCATGTTGTATTTTTTCTAATTCAAGTGTTTCGATATTTGTACACTTATCCCAAAATCCAAAAAAGCATCTGAATACTCTAATATGGGTCTGATAAAACTAAGATATATCGCTTTAAGTGCTTGTCTGTCAAAATGTATTTTTATTTATGCATAATATTCATTCTGCCCCTTGCTTTTGTTTTTATATATTCTATATGAGAATGCCATTTGCCGTCATTTGAAAATTATATGCCAAGATGTTTGTGCAAACAAACTTCGGCTATTTGTTCGTTTAACC
Organism: Nuttallia obscurata; assembly: GCA_032358795.1. Lineage (NCBI taxonomy): Eukaryota > Metazoa > Mollusca > Bivalvia > Cardiida > Psammobiidae > Nuttallia > Nuttallia obscurata. The sequence continues at coordinate 4,311 of JAULCC010328790.1, read as the reverse complement.
TTTGCAACGGGTGATATGTAGTTTTGTTAACCTTTCCTGAAATGAGTATAGACTCTGTTGTAGATGGATTAAAGGAAACTAGGCACTGTTTTGCCACTTCAGATATTTTGATAATATCAGAATTCATTGTATCTGCAGAAGGTAACACTTCTGCAGATACAATGAATTCTGATATTATCTCGAATGCTCGAAAATAAGATAGACTAGTGTCATCAGCAAAACGGCGAATGTTACATTGTATGTCAGGCACTATGTCATTGATATAAATGAAAAAGCGAAAAGGGCCGAGAATGGACCCTTGAGGGTCACCAGCTTCTATTGATGACCAAGAAGATTTCGCACCTGGTATAACCACACGTTGTCGCTTTTTACTAAGATAATTTGAAAACCAGTTAAGAAGTCTGTGTGGTATACCAGCTGCTTTAAATTTGCTAAAAGTCCAGCGTGTCACACTCAGTCGAAAGCTTTACTTATGTCAAAGGAAACAGCTCTGATTTCTTTACCCTCTTCCAGCGCTTAAAGGAACGCATTTAAGAGAAATGTAAGCTGATTTACAGTTGATTCTCCTGGAATAAAGCCATATTGGGAGGAGGAAAGATAATGTATGTCTTGGAAAAAGTTATAAAGGTACTTAAAAACTAACCTTTCGAGAACTTTTCTAGATTACTAAGCCGGGATATAGAAAGACAATTATCAATAAAAGATGGATCGCCTTTCTTAAAGATAGCTGATGCATGAGCTTCTTTCCAAGATTGCCGGAGTGTTCCTTCGTAGAGTGATTTGTTAAATAAATCACAAAGAGGATGACAAATGTAATGGGATAGCTCGCAAAGAATACGATTACTTATTTCATCAGGACCAGATGCTTTCCAACAGGATGATTATTTACAATTGTTTCAACTTCGTCAGGTAAAGGAATAAAACTAGACATGATGCGGTTATTATGTATAACATAAGGTACTTCAATATTTTCGTCATTAAGAATTGATTGGCCTGCAAATTATTAATTTAATAAATTTGCTTTTTCTACTTTTTCAGTTGCGTATACAATTTGTATATGTTCCTGATTAAGGACATCTATCCAAATGCATTGTTATCCGAGAGGTTCGAATTCATGTCTACGACGGTAATTTATTTTGTCTTTCACGTGCAGAATGACACCTTTATGGCTATCTGTCAATCGATCATTCCGTTCAGGTGAATGATACGACGGAATACATATGTCAGCTGACTAGACAGCATTGCTGAGCCAAGTTTCAGAAAAAGATAAAATGTCATAACCATGCAATTCGGCAGTCAACATATCTAATATAGAATGCTTTGGACATTATAGTGGACCAGTGAAAGATTATGATATAGATCCACCGAAGAGTCAGAAGAGCCGAGCAGAGTAGCATTGGAAGCATTTGTCGGGTTTCAGGATCTACATTTGGATGAATGTCCCCAGAACAAAACAGTAGAATCTAAAGCCGGGCGCTTAATATAAAAATGCAAGATTTCCTATAAAATGACGAAACATTAAAACATTAGACTGGAATTTTTCACTAAGTTTTGTCGTCGTCTAAAGGGATGGAGAAAATCTGTAAGTTTCACGATATCAGATGCATCTTGATTAAATTGAAGCAAGGAAAATTTAGCAATAGGAGAGACAGGTACCCAGGATTAGAAAATGCAGTGTATCAACATTGAGAACCTAAATATGCAACGGTATGTAGACATGGCAACGGCAGTTTGACAGCTAGATTTCATTATGCAATTTCTTTGAGCAAGAAAAGAAAAAGTACTACCGCAAGTACCGTGGAGGATCTACAGTGCACGTCAGTCTGAACTGAAGAACACACACACACAAAAAAAAGACACGACTCCGAAATCCCGAACCCCACCGGAATTCGACATGCAAATGACCAAGAACATATTTAATAAGAAAATGACATAAGGACAAAAAACTGAAAATAGACAGTGAGGAAATATTGTGAGTAACATGCGGGTTCAATAAAATTGCCTTGATAGCTAAGCTGAGCTATAGTAAATGGTGCCACTCAAACAATTAGGTCAAAAGCTGTAAATAATATAGGAAGAAAAAATATATTTCTGAAAAGTACAGGATTGGCAAGTATCACTTGGAAGTAAGATGCTTACTCAGGTTTACTAATTTATATGATTATAATGTACTTTAGCCTTGGGAAATACTGGCTGTGGTAAACTGACAGCATGGCAACCATGGACTCGATGTAGTGTGACGTGTGGTTCCGGCCTTAGATTCAGGGTTCGTGAATGCAGAAAAGAAAAAGATTCAGATACTGACTGTGTTGGAGATCTTACAGAAGATATACTTTGTACAAAGCAAGAATGCACAGGTTATAACTGTTAACTATATTTTCATCTTTCAAAACCAATGAAAACAATATAAATATTAAACATATGCAGTATTTAAAGTATTTTAGGAGTTAGACCTTTGTCATTGCATGCAAATTGTTTGTGTTTCTCCGGTTTGTTTGGTGATTCATACACTGTCATGCACCTAGATATGTTATTTTTAGACCATATTTAGGATTAACCTATAGCTGATATCATTTTAAAAAGTTTAGATTTTGCTACAGTCATAATTATATAACTATTCAAAAATGAATATCGTGCATCACAATGTTGGACAATCGAAAACCTATCAAGTGACGCAGCTATATACAAGGCCATCTTAACAGATATACGCATTACATAGGCAAATAATAAATTCTGAGAATAGGGAATAACATTTGATATTGAATATCATGAGTGTTTGTATCAAACTTGTAAAATAATAACTACACCATTTCTTTTAATCAGAACTAGTTGATGGTCGCTGGGCTAACTGGAACAGTTGGAGTGTTTGCTCTAAAACTTGCGGAAAAGGCATCCAAACGCGAGTTCGAGCTTGTGCTGCACCAATGCCACTTCACGGGGGGAAACCTTGTCCAGGTGGAAATAAACAACAACGCGAGTGTTCAGACTGGAAATGTCCAGGTAAAATATGAAAAGGTATTTTTTAAAATTCAATTGACTTGTATGTTAAGTATCATATTACAATACAGTGTCTTGAAATAATGAAAAAATACTTGCTACAAACAATTATTCATATAAAAAAACAACATTGCTTATATCTTGTCTATTGCAGACTGCGGAAAGTCATGCCCGTCAGGCGGCCATTTATCAAAGAACTGTCAAATATGTGAATGCAGCAGTGTCACTTTATTTGGGCGAGTAGCTGGTGATACGAACGTACCTGTAGAAAACGCGAATGTCTACTTAGAGTCTAGGCGTTACAAACCTATTGTCAAGACAGACGCTATGGGTCTTTTCAAAGTCAGTGGCATTTGTCTCATGAATGAGGAGGTTTATATCGACGCAAAACTCCACGCAAGCAAGCACATACCACCTACGCAAGTTAATAGCACACACTGGACAATTAACGGAACGCTTGAAAAATACAGTAAGGCAGTTTGTTGATGCCAAAGGAGAGTTCAATACTATTTAAAAAATCACACATGTCAACTGTATTAAATGAACGCAATTATACAAGAACGGTATACTTACAGTCTTTAAAAGGTTCCTAATTGTTCACATTTAGTGCATTTCTATCTTTAAACATATGGTTACGTTGAACTTATAACTAGTAAAACATTGCTGATGCTATATCATACTATATCAAAGATTGCCTAATGCAAAATTTTGAAAGATTGAACTGAGTTATGTATATCATTTTATTAGCGTGATAAAAATGCTTTGTTTTTCAACAGAAATGTATATTTAATTTTGATATCCTGAATAAGGAAGCCGAAATGCGCATATCGAGTTATATCGACTAGTTTAAAGGCTTTTCACCTTCTTCTGAAATAATATAAAAAATATTCTTATAATCTGATATTTCAGTTCAACCGGTTTTCGTTGTTCATCCACATGACAAATCAAGAATGGTCGGACAAAGTTTCAGTCTTTGCTGTTCTGCTGTTGGAAAGCCTACGCCAACTCATTATAAATGGTTTGGTTTTTTATCGTTTGAGTTAAACGACGATGCATAAGCGTTTTCTAAATTGTATGTTTTGCATTTAACTACTTAAATTAGAACGCGACTTATCGGTTTACCTCTTACAAGGTTTGTGTTAAAACAACTATGAACAACATTTTGCTTTAGCGCTACCTTCAGAAACACACCGTGTCAGCCTGGAGGTATGGATAGGTATGGTAAACTGATGGATTCGATCTATTTATGTATTTGTTTATTATCAATTAAAGTCGCTTTAACAGTATTTCTGTCAAATCGCGACGTCCAGCTCA
>JAULCC010328679.1:0-11852 GCA_032358795.1 Nuttallia obscurata | reverse complement strand
AACATTTCGTCTTTTCACTATGAAGTCTTTGCCTCTATCGTTTTTCCACTATGTAGGATTGACCATTTCGTCTTTTCACAATGAAGTTTTTGACTAAAACGTCTTTCATTTTGTAGACTTTGACCATTTCGTCTTTGCACTATGAAGTCTTTGCCTAAAACGTCTTTCATTTTGTAGACATTGACCATTTCGTCTTTTCACTATTAAGTTTTTTACTATAACGTCTTTAATTTTGTAGACTTTGACCATTTCGTCTTTTCACAATGAAGTTTTTTTACTAAAACGTCTTTCATTTTGTAGACTTTGACCATTTCGTCTTTTAACCATAAAGTTTTTGACTAAAACGTCTTTCATTTTGTAGACTTTGACCATTTCGTCTTTTAACCATGAAGTTTTTGACTATAACGTCTTTCATTTTGTAGACTTTGTACATTTCGTTTTTTCACTATGAAGTCTTTGCCTCTATCGTTTTTCTATTATGTAGGATTGACCATTTCGTCTTTTCACTATGAAGTTTTTGACTAAAACGTCTTTCATTTTGTAGACTTTGACCATTTCGTCTTTTCACTATGAAGTTTTTTGACTATAACGTCTTTCATTTTGTAAACTTTTAACATTTCGTCTTTTCACTATGAAGTCTTTGCCTCTATCGTTTTTCCACTATGTAGGATTGACCATTTCGTCTTTTCACTGTGAAATTCTTAGACTATAACGTCTTTCACTATGTAGTTCTTGACCATGCCTTCTTTTAACTATGTAGGACTTGACTATGAATTCATATACATATAGGTATGTTGACTTTGAGTATTACGTTATTTCACTATGTTGACTTTTACAACTGACAACTAACATCAGTATGCTAACTTTCTGATCATAAACATTTTTATGTATACATAATCATACAGTAGAAGCTTTATTCTTTTTTTATTTATTCTATTTCAGCCAGAAGACTTTGCTGTTCCTCCTAGTTACATAGAGACAATGGGATTCAAACAAGTTCTTCTACTCTGTGTGGCAAATGCATTCCTGGTTGCCACGGAGAACGCCACGAAAACATTCAACGTGACGTCTCTGGACGGAACAGTAAAGCAGTACACGTTTCCATGGCAACAATATTCTGAGTGTTTATACACGGAGAATGTGGATATCCTCAAGTGCATGGACAACTACCCATATAACCAAGTAGTGCCTGTTTGGAAGAGCCACTCAGAACAGATAAAGTATGTGAGTGTCAACTGCCTTCTGACCAATCAGAAGCAACAGGGCACGTGCTTTTGTAAAAGCAGAAGTTCAAATCCGGGGAACGAACTTGCGGAAGACAAGTATTTTGGATGTAACATTGAAAAACTTGAAAATGGAATCTTTAGTCGTATCAACTCTACAGAAGTTTTGGACATGTCGAATAATATCATACAAAGCATTGAACGGGGGTCATTTTCCGGTCTAAATAATTTACGATATTGCTCATTGGATGGAAATTTATTCCATGATTTGCCTTCAGGACTGTTTTGTGACACCCCTAACATAGAGTACGTTAGTCTTAAAGGATTGAACCTTGACATTTTCCCGTCTCATAGTTTTATTTGTAAGCTACCATTAACTAAACTTGACATAATCAACATGAAGGGAAGCAATATCAAAGACGTGCCGGCAGACTCATTGGATTATCTCCCTGGATTACGATCTTTAGACCTTGGCGACAACGGCTTAGTTCAAATTTATAAGAAATCATTTGCAGGGGGTATAGCACTGCGGCACTTGAATCTGTCTGGAAACGCGTTGACTTTTTTGTTTCCCCATTTCTGCGATTATCTGCAAAACTTAACGCATCTTCACCTCCGGGAGAACAACTTTACAACATTCAGCTTCGAAGAGTTGGAAGGCTGTGCTGCTCTCAACGACCTTGACCTTTCACAGAACAGGATTGGCCTAATGACGGGGAATGTCTCAGCATCCAGTTCCCTTGTAAAACTCAACTTTTCGCGAAACAACGTTTTGTCCTTGGGTTTATCGCTCCAAGGTCTAACACACCTTGAATCGTTGGACCTGTCTCAAAATAAAATGACCCGTTTGGCTCATGATCAGTTTATTGGACTAGAAAACTTGAAATTGCTAAATGTATCTCGGAATGCTTTAACTATTTCTGATAATCTAGTCTCCGTCTTGGAACCTTTGACGAACACAGAAATTTTGGACTTAAGTAACAATGTTTTAACGGCACTACCAAACAACAGCTTTAAATCGATGCCAACTTTAAAAGAGTTGTTCCTTGGCAACAATATGATACGCGTCTTGCCCCGGGATATATTCACCGGACTTGCATCGCTCGAGCGGTTGGAGCTTGACTTTAATCAACTTACTGCATTACCAGACGGAGTTATAGAGCCGTTGAAATCACTTAAATATTTATCGCTGTCCTCTAATAAGATCTCATCGCTCGGTATTCAGACATGGCCAAGTCTACTTTATTTAAAGGTAGCCAACAACGACATTTCAACTTTACCACCTACTTTGCAGTTTTCGGAACTTGAAGCGCTGGACATGTCACACAATCAGCTTTCGTCGTTTGTAGGCTCTGGTGAAAATCTCTTTGTTAATTTCAATAAACTTAAATCCTTAGATCTTTCCTTTAACCGGATAAACGATATTTCCCCAATGGTTTTCCAGACGATGAGGGATATAACAATATTAAACCTCGAGAACAATCAGCTGACTCTGAATTTTTCACAAAGTTTACTTCGCAACACAACCGTCTTGACCAATCTTAATGTTGCCAGTAATAAGATTGAAGACATTCACGCCATTTTTTCCCATAATTCCTTGTCAAATTTAACTTTTCTGGACGTTTCTTCAAATCCACTGTTTAAAATTGAACAATTGTCTAACACGAGTAATGCACATCTGGAGGTATTGCATATTTCTAACTGCAATTTGTCATCTCTTCGGCAAGATTTATTTTCCAATTTTCTTGCTTTAAAAATTGTTGACATTACTGAAAACAATTTGGAGACGTTCCCTGCCTTTAAAGCAAATGTAGAAGCCACGTTCTATTTGACCGGAAATCCACTTATATGCGCGTGCAACATGTCTTGGCTCTTGGATTCTAGTATAGAAGTCGGGGGTATCCGAATTCTACTTTCTCGATATAAGATTCCAAAATGTAGGGTTTATACAGAAAATACTGTTTACAATCCAGCGATACTGGAAAGACGGCAATATCTCTGTCCGGAATTTGAGACATGTGACCCTAAATGTACATGCTTCAAGGTAAACCAGACTGGCCCAGCTACGACGGTGATTTGTCGAAACAATCTGAAAGTAGTTCCGTCAGTAATGTCTTCGTCCGCACTTTCATTATTTCTGGATGGTAATGATTTTTCAGGCAATGATTCTCTTGCGCCATTTCTAAAGTTCAAGAACATGGTTGCTAAGGAAATTTATCTAAATGCAAGTGTTATTGCATCAGTAGACCAACGCATGTTTCTAAGTTTTGCTGATGTGGAAATTTTAAGTTTGGAAGAAAACGTCTTAGAGATGTTGCCTTCAGGTATATTTGCGAATAAGAAATCTCTCAAGCAACTTTACCTGAAAAATAACCTGATAAGGTACTTCGAACAAGATGTTTTTAAAACCTTGCCGAACTTAGACGAGTTGGATATAAGTGGAAACAACCTTGTGAAGCTGGAACCATACACATTATCAGAGTTATCTGCTCTTGATGCTAGATACTTCTTCTTAGCATCTAACCCTTGGGCATGTAATTGTTCAAACAAAGGATTTAAAATGTTTGTGGACACTTTCGAGTTTAGAATTCGAGATAGAAGAAATTTATTCTGTGATGCTAGTAATCGCGAAATTCTGCAGCTTTCTATGTTGAGCTTCTCATGTGATGTTACTGCGCAGGCTGAGAGTCGTGGGAAGCCAGCCATTATTGTCGGAATCATTATTGCCATTATTATATTTATTGTTATTTTTGCGGTTGTTGTGTATTATAGGCGAGAGCTTGTGGCAGTGTTATACTACAAAACGGGATGTCATTGTCCCGGGAGGAAGTACCATCCCGGCATGCATTTCGATGTTTATGTAAGCTACGACCCAAAGGATCAACACTGCTCTCTCTACGTCCAAGATACTTTGCTGCCAAAGCTTAAAAACAATTCATATAATGTTCAGACAGCAACGGATCTCATTGAAGATGTAGAAGTAATTCAGAAAGTCGTTGAGGACAGCAAGTCCTCCATTTTTATTGTGAACCAAAACTTTGCTTCAAATGCATTCCAAATGAAAGTCTTTCTAGGTGCCGTTCATGCACATAATGTTGATAAACTACATAAGGTTGTGTTGATAATTCATGGCGATATTGAGCTTAATACATTAGAACCGGAACTGATGAAACGCATGCGCAAAGGGGATTATATAACATCGAGATCGAGGCTCTGGTGGGAAAGACTAATATATGAGCTTCCAGTGCCCACTGGTTTAGCCAATGCAACTGAAAATGACGATGTGTCAGAATCTGATGTGATTGTGTTTAGCTCATTGAACAGGGACCAGTATGATCCTGTGTAAGTGTTATGTAATAGTTGGATTATAGGGAGACATCATTATTTTTTATGAACTTTGTAGTTATCATATGTCTGTTGGAATAAGATTTATTGCTTCAATATATTGCCCATGTTTTGTCTTTGTGTTTTCAACTCACATCTTTCTTTTTGATTCACACGCAGTTCCGGTCATATAAACTACATACGTCGTACAACATTTTTATGTTGTTCTCGAGGGATCCGTCTAATAAAACGTCGTACGCAACTTTTTGTCATTAATGTGACCTTTATTGTCTGCTTTTACAGCTGCGCAAAGGCAGCTGATAATTTTGAAGTAGGAGAAATGGTAGGGCAAAAGAAAACAAAAAAGAATTAAACTGCATGCACACGAACTCGTATATTTAAAATAAATTGATTAATTTCTGATTTTATGGCACTGCAACGCAGTATATAATATATGGCGGCTTGACTGATGCACCTTTTCTGATTCATGATAAAAAGAATGAGGTATGGACCAGAAACGTCATAACCACTGAAGAAATTGAAACTCTTTAAATAAAAAAAACAACAGGCAATTGTATTTTACGATTAGGCCAAGGGTAGCAGTGACCTTCGATTTCCGAATGTCGGCTGTTTTCCACACAATCGTTCTAAGGAACGGCTTATTGATCTTCCATAAACAAATGCAAACTTTTTAATATAATGAGCTAGGGTGACATCGTTACTAAAATCCATGGCCCCCTAGCGGAGAAAGTCATTACTAAAATCCATGGCCCCCTAGCGGAGAGTCTTCGAAATTATAGCTATGTAACTCTAACCACTAAACCATGAAGACGGTCTTGCGATAAATAGAAAATGACAAATTTTAAATGCCAAATTTAGAACTTGTAAAAACAAAAATCTATTTGTTACAGTTTAGAAAACGACAGAGAGCTAATATCTTTCACATTCTGGTCTCAAATTCAACTCTTGTCAAATCCTTTAATAAACGCCAATGTCATCAGTATAATAATTTGTAACTCCAGTTTTGTTTTTACATCAAATATTCGTAAGAATGTCATACAAAAACGCTTTTATTTATTGAAAGAGATGCCGAATTATTCATGATAAATAGTTATCATAAAATAATATTCTTGGCTAAAGTCAAAATATTTAAAATTTAAATTACTTCAATTTATTTCTCAAAGAACATATATAGAATACATTCCTGGTTTGAAGTACTGTTGTACTGCTGAAGCGCACTAATACAGTCTTTTGAAGGGAGATAACTACTACAACGTATGTGAAATTTTTCGCAGAGTTGCTGTTCCTTATACACTTTTTTAGCAGGTGTGCATGTACAAGGCTTGTTTGTGTGTTGGCAACATTTGCAAATTTATTAGTACGGGGGCTGGCGGTTCGAGTCCAAGTCTGGTTAGACTATTGCCTATTCGATGACGTGGTGACATGCTGCCTTCTATCGAGTGGGTTAAGACGTTCGTTACAGGTGCTGGTGATGATTTGTACTGGTCAAAGCAATACTAAAGTTAAAATGTGTTATGTTTGCATTATGCATAATCATGAATAAAAGCTATCACTGAACACGTGTAGCTTACTAAATCATGTTTTATCCACTATTTGCAATCGATAGATCGTGTGTTATTTCTTATTTTTTATATCACAACAGTCTTTGATAGTGTTTACATTCCGTTGATCTTGCGGTATTTCGGACAATCTCGATTCGCGCCTCCTGATTCCCCGTGACGGGAATACATTTATTTATAGTAGTCATATATGTGCTTTTTAACACTCGATTTTGAGTACGTTATTGCGTTTTTTTGCGTTTATAGTAACGAAGAAAGCATAGAGACCTACTTTTGCGATATACACCTCGCTTGACACGCACAACATACGCAAAATATCGCGATTTTGAGCACCATTATGTCTTTAAGATTTATAGGGGTATGGTGCTAAGGTGAACTGATTCCTTTCATCTAAGAAAGCAGGTATGAGCATAGAAACAAACAAAAGCTAGAATAGTATGCATAAACAGCAATCTGACGTAAGTACATCTCCTCAATATACACTGCACCATAAGGATCTGAGGACGAGGCATTGGCGTTCGTTTTCAGAATAATAATAGTCAACCAATCAGATCGTTGCTTTTATGTTTTTTTGGAAAGTGCTTACAACTTCTATATTTAGCGGAGTCCTGTAGCAATAGTCCTATGCATTCCTATTCTTAAGACGACTAGAAGTATATGTGGCTGTAAACATGGCAGAAACGCTGTATCTGATTGGCTGATATATAGATAGGGTATAAATAGCTAAATCGGACATTCTATCATCCAAGGATTGATTAGTAATAGGTAGTCGTCAGAGTTTACCTTTTAGAAGAGTGTGCACTTTCGTCAGATCACATATACAGTAAATTGATAGTGTTATATGTAAGAATATACAGCAAACATCTCCACAGTAACATTTTTAAATAAGGGGAATACATTGTTCTTGAAAAAAGGCTATTTGCTCAAGATTACTTTATTAGGAAAACAATGTCGTTTCATGTTAGAAAGGGCGTTGCTTCATAAAATGGATGCAATAGAGAGATGGGACCTTACTATCGTTCATGTGAACTATTTCTAAAATAAAACTCATTATAGAAAAGATGTTGATTTCTTATATGAAGTTGATAATAGATAGATACTTTATTAATACCAAGACCTTAGTTATATCAGTATACAGTAAACACAAAGCATATGATAGGTCAATGACACAGCATTTTAAAGTTACACAATATTATAATAGTTCTATTACCAAGAGGGAAATGATATACATATATGTTTCTTGCTAAGGTCCCTTTTATATAACATTATTAAGCAATGTCCAGGTGTTTAGTTTTCTAACATCTACTTAAACTCCAACATGCAGCCTCAACATTACAGTTTTTATATTTCAAGATTAATTTTCTTTTTAACACGAACTACATTCAAAATTCTTTCAGTAAATTGCTCTTACCAGAAGAACAAAACTTAATGCCATATGAGTTACAAATGTAGAAGTAATTTAATAATTACACCATTATTACAATATTACCATATACACACATATATGCAAAATATTGTTTTACAAATTAATAGGCATAATAAAAGAAAAATAATAATGCCTACATCATACTATACGGGGAATAACACAAGCTGTTTATGAATTCTTTGAAATATCAACTAAAGAAATAAGTTTCTCTTAATTAAATCTTTTCTGTGTATAAACCGAAAGGTTTTTAAAGTATCAATTTTTCATAGCTTAAAAGAGCAATACACTTAAGAAAGAGCGACTCTTAAAGCATGATAAGAGAACACTTAAGTAAAAAGTGGAGTTCTTCCTCAAGTGTATTACATGACTGAAATAATGTTTCTCTAAATTAAAAACGTTTCTGTATATAGACAGAACCATTTCTTAAAATATCAGTATTTTTATAGCTTAAAAGAGAATAAACTTTGGAAATTTCGGAAATTTCCAGTAAAATGTTTTGATATGAGCGGCTCTTTAAGCGTGATAAAGAGGCCATTCCAGTAAAAAGTGGAACTTTTCATCAAGTGTATTACACAACTGACATTTTCTTTCATTTTGGGGTATTTTGTTTGGTTTGTGCCAACGGCCAGATTCTACTAATAACTTATGAGAAGATATTCTTAATCTAGTTAATGGATGTCGAAACTTATCTACAGATATTTTATCTGAGTAGGATTTAAAATCAAAATATGCATTAAGTTTTTAGCTGTTGGCTTTTGTTGACTTATCAATTTGATTGTTTCAGGATTGGATTAAGTTATCATGAAGTCTCTGTTTCATCTCCATGAATAAATTTTCCTATCTCCTTCTCCTTGTTCCAACCATACATAACTGGAACTTAAATTGTCTAACATACATTTAACGTCCGGTGCCCAGGTCCGTTTATTTGGATACAATTGCATATTTTCTAACATCATATTATATGTGAGCTTGATATACTTAGTTTCACTGCAATTAACTATTTTCAGCTAGTATCGTATGATAGATGTTATACGCTTATGTTTTAAGGATATCCTTTGAAAATTATATCGTGTTTGTAATTTTACTCATAAAAGACGCTTACAAAACGGTAGATGGACCCTTTCAACAATATCTGCCTCAGACCCCCCATCCCCAATTTCCCCCACCATGATTTAAAATAGGCAATATGAGCTTGTCAAACAGTTCGAACACATACCTGACTGACAGGTTTGTATATCTGTAGATATACGAGAGAAGCTTAAGAATGGCTTTTAAAGCATGTCCTGCTAGAGCTTCTGGTTTCCATTTAAATGAGCCGCTCGTAGTAAAACTTAAAAACTACACCTAAGTATGTGAACGTTTATTACAATTTCAACGTTTTGTTGGCTATATGTGATTGAAACATTCTGTCTGATAATGCCTCCTTTTCTGAAAATCATATTTTTGTTTTGTTGATATCCACTGTAAGTTTCCATTAAGTAGAATAATTATGTACAATATCCAAACCTTCATGTAGGTATTTTTCAGACTTTGCAAAAATAACAATGTCGTCTGCATACAAAAGTAAACACAGTTTCAGCATTCCAGTATTAACCCCTTCATATCATTCTAAAGAAAATGTTTCCTCCAAGTCATCAATAAACATAGAAAATAAAAATGGCGAAAGACACTCACTTTGTGCTTACCGAAGTGTGCAAGAAAAACTGTCGCTTAAGCAATTGTCGTATTTGAGTCTTGATTTGAAGCGTGTGATTTAATGATATCTAATATTTTCCCCCGAAAATTATATTGAACAATTTAGATATTTAATGTATGAGGTGATCTATGCCATGCTTAAAAAAGTTATTTTATATGAAATCTAGTCCCCCACTTCTCCCTGCGTGTAATTCTTTACAAACTTTAGTAATATCTTGATTTTCGATAGGAATGTTTAGGTCTGAGAAAATCTCTTGTAATTCTCCATTTAGGTATCTTTCATTCAAATAAACAGTTATCTTCATCGGGTTGGAAAAAAGCAGAATCTTGATTATTTATTGCGTAAAAGTATTCTGCAAAATCTGATGACGTCAGACTTGAGAATTAAGGAATTATTATGAGCTGGTACTTTTTTGAGCAATTTCCAGTATTCTTTTGCATTTTGTGTAGCGTAAAGCTTCTTGTTTATGTGTTTGCTTTCCATCATGTGCGTACTGTTTGTTCCTTAGAATATCGTCTGCACGTTTACAATTTCTGTTTGCTTTAAGGTTTCCATAGGATAAAATGTGTTTATCTTTCCACGATAGTCATATCAGAGTTGATATTTGTTGGTATCACAACAATGGTTATCTTTCTTGAAAAGAGGGCCGCATACAATATCGAAATACGTATAAAATAAGTTAAGGTTAGAGTCTACATCTTCATTTGTAAAAAATAGAATAGAACTGAGATTAATAAGAGAGTAATATCTTGCAAACGCTGTTTGTTATTATTCGAATCTAAACTTTCTGTATATAGACTGCATTTTTCAAAAACGCACGCGTACTTACTACCTTTTCAAAATGTTAGTTAATAACCGTTGTCGTTCTTTGATATTCAAAACATTTCTCTTTCCTAGTGAGAAGTCAATTGCACAGTGATCTGATAAAATGTAAACTTAAAACTCCATAAAATAATCTTATTATGTTGGATAGCACAACATATAATCAGCTACAATACTTCCGACCTGTATCACACATGTACTTTTCTCAACTCCGCTGTCCTGTTTAAGTGTACCGTTTGCAATTCTCATTCTTGTTTGTATACAAACATTGATGACATGTTTCTCTTTCATCTCTAACATTTATTAATTCCTTCGTTTTTTAAAGAGCTTTCTACACTTTATTGTGAAGTTTTGATTATGACTGCATCGTTACTCAATTCTTAAAACCATGATTTTGCAGTGCTACGTTCTAAAAAAAAACAACATAATAATGCTAGCAGTATATGTGTATTTGTTTTTGTATTTATACGTCTTTTACGAGTTTAATCTTCATTTATGTACCAAGACACGGGACAGATCTTATATGCATGTAAGTACAAAAAGGACATCACTGTGTCAAGAAATGTTAATATATGATATGGTTACAGCCCACGTTAAGTTTATATGCAAGTCCAAAACGGTCCCTATGTATCGCTCTTTCTCCGAAAGGGCGACACAAAAATACATTTCTGAATATCAATTGACTCTATTTCATCTTCTTTCATTGTTAAATATTTTCAAAGGTAAACTTTTACATATGACTACGTCTAACTATATCTTAACCTAATAGGTATATCTTCATGTGAGACGAATGTATATCAAGAACAGACAGATCGTCAGTTTAATCTTATCTAGCCCTAGATTGGATTAATGTTGTTTTTTTGGCCTCCGTGGGCGATTCGTTATGGTTATTTACTCTCAATCTCTCAATCTCTCAGCTCCTCACCGATTAAGCTTCGAATTCCGGTCTGGGCACTTCGGATTATAAAGTGAGAAAGCCTTTTAGCTGATATGCGGTAGTTCGCACTGTATTTGAATTAGCGTCCCCGGGGTATTCATTCCCTTGTAAATAGCTGGATGTTACGATATAACTAAAATAATGTTAACACTAAGTTAATTCCTAATAAATAAACTAATAATTGATATTTATCATATTACGTTATTGCTGTCACGGTTACGACAAATTCAGATTCTGGTCAGATAGCACTGTAATCATACAACAGTTAAAATAAAGACAGTGCGTAATGGTTCAGCTACATATTTCAAAATGCATGCCAAATTTGCACAGCCATTTCAAATACTTTAGTACTATGTGTTGCTTTGCAATCAACGAACTTTTTGAATGGATGTAATAAACCATTACTCTTAAAAAACACTTCTGCTGCCTTAACCTTTGGAATTTATCGTATGTTTTTATTGTGTCAATCAATCGCATATTTGATCAAAGAATGACATTTTAAAAAACCTTCTGTTGAATGACCTATAAAGATACAATCAGAGAAAGTTTTCCTACGTCTGTTTAATTGATGATTTACCGAGATACGAAACAACGAACACAGTTATACCCACTCTTACAGCAAATTATTCATGAGTACAATGTGGCTTATCATATTATATTTGTTCTTGAACTAAACTAACCGGTTTAAGAAAATCTTTAGGGAAAAGAACGAGGCTTTCATCCAGCAGCATGCGAAGAACAGATGTTCACAATATCCCAATGACACAGTATATACAAATGCTTTAAATGTAGTTGTTAATATTGCTGTCAGTGAATCTGGTAGTGATGATTTGTCCATACATAT
>JAULCC010328678.1:1623-19797 GCA_032358795.1 Nuttallia obscurata | reverse complement strand
CCCCCCCGACCACCACCCCACAAAAAAAACTGGATCCGCCACTTTACTATTTGACATGCGTTGATTTCGGGAGTAACTGTGAAAATACTAAATTTTTGTATTTTTTTATAAAATCACATTTATTTGGAGATTTAGTCAGAGGATTTTTTTAACTTTGTAAAAATATACATCATATCAACCTTTTTCAAATAACAACAAAAAATATTCATGTATGACAGCTCATTTTCGATAAATATTATTTTGAGGCAAATACATGTAGTGTGTTTTGTTTATATTTTAAAATTGTTATTTTTTCTAAATTAATTATGTTGTATGTGTCAAAACATTATCAGATAGTTGTGTCACATTGACAAGCTTTGTTACAGAATTATTTTTACCCTACTGCTATATTGAAGAAATTATCACTAATAAATGAAAATTATGGTGTTTAACAAAAACAAATCATTAAAACAAATCAGAGGCATTTGTTATTTTTAAGCTTATGTTGTTCGTAAGATGATGTTTTATCACATATTTAAAGATCAGGGTGTACCTTTGACAGCAAATTTTTCCTCACTGGAACTACCTTAAGTTTCGATGTTGTTTTTTTTTATTTATAACGCTTGATTGAAATTGTCCCTTTCGTTTGGCTTTTCACACTTTATACTGTCACCTTGAGTTTTACACTTAGTGCTATAACGATCACCAATACAGAGTGGTATTAATCAAATAGGGTTGATAGATATTGTTGTCATCGTGGGTTTGAGTAAAACAAGTGGTTTAAGATGTTGATTAAACACACTTGAGTGAATTGTTATCGTATTACTTTGGACGTACGGTTTGAAACGGCAATTGCTGATATCTTTATCGTACACCTCACTCATTTGGTTTTAAAACACCGCGCAACTGAATTTTGTTTTCAAATGTGTTTTCTTATTAGCATAAGAAGAAAAAAGATTGTTAAACCTGAATTTGTTTATAACAATAGCTATGAAACAAACACTCATAATAAGGCTATGATACACTATTTAATCAAAATCGTATCGTAAGTGATATATTCAATCACAACATACAAATATCATTATAAACTCTCATGTTAAAATTTAACTAAACAGTAACAACAATGTATCGTTGCTTCATAAAATGTATACTAAGCATATGGACGGCTGTTCAGCCAGAGCGAAAACAGGTTACCGAGTAGAAAATCATTTCAAAATCAATTGAAATAACTTCGTGTTTATTTACGCGCAATACGTTATAATCTCCGGCTTAAAAGCACATACTTACAATACATATAAAGTAGAATAATATTTTGAAGAATAGTCTCAAGAGGTTCAAACATGTATGCTTTATGATAATATTTATTGATAGATAAAGTCATGATCACAAGATCAGTGCACTGTGATTGCAGATTCATTGTTCAACTAATATTCCAAATGCTGTTAATGTTTTTGTAAAAAACAGTCTTGAAAGAAAACTTATGAAGTAAGTTTATTCAACGAAATACTACGGAATTCTATTAGTGCCATCGCCCCAGCGCGTTAGTGCTCTGTTCACCGGTCAAAAATAATGTTGCACAAGTTTAAACTTCAAACTGGTGCAACATTTTTTACCCAAGTTTCCTATATATCGTATAAGAGAAATGTCAAAAAAGATACGCGATGTTCACCTGTCAAAATAGCGTAACATTTTTCCAACAAGGCATAAACGCTATGGCCCTAACAGGATTCCACAGATACAATAAGCGAAACATTGTTCGTGTTAACTCTTCTTCTTCCTTTAAAAATGTGACGCTGTTGTAAATGGTGAACATCTTGTATCTTTTTTTACATTTCTCTTATACGATATATAGGCAAGTGAGTGAAAAATGTTGCACCAGTTTGAAGTTTAAATTTGAACGGAGCGCTGGCGCGCTTTGGCGATGGCACTAATAGAATTCCGTAAAATACAGAATTCGTTTATAATAACTGATGTTATCACGAACCTTACTATAATAGAATGTTATCAAGGCTTAAGTTCGACTGAAGTTTTCATATTGACTATATATCACATATACATTTACACATACTACGGTATTTGAATAAGCGCATCAATATACATGTACCACTGTCGTAACTTTCTTATAATTGATGAACTAAAACACATTTATGATCACACACATTACTGTTCATACAAATTTAATACACAACGTTCGTCAATAAGCATATTTCACGCACTTAACTGTATTCGAATGTCCTCAAATGTAGAATAAAATACATACAATATTGGGAAAATGTCGAATCGGGAGAAAATATCTCATTCGGACTAAAATAACTTAAACGCTTGGCATTGCTTACGATTTTTATGTACTAAGCAATACATGACTTAAATTCTGTTATTTCAGCTGAAACTCTTCTGCACCGGAGAGGGTGCGGCTGCTTCTATTGGCGTATATCTTAAATCAATAGGCGTTCCTTAAACACATGTGTTTTTAGTAAAAAAGGGATTGATGTAATGTATTATTCTTGTGGTGACGTGGGATAAGTTGATATGTGCATCTTTGCTGAACAGTGATAGAATACACACATAACAAGGTTTCTAGTTTTTCCAGTGAGTGTATAGTACAGTCTTTCTACTGCATACAATACGAACATCACCAGCTGGGTACCATAGTTTTTGAGTGTTTCGCCCCTTTAATCCCAGAACACTCTAAAATGGTGGGGCAACAGTGGTAATCCGCTGTATGTTGGTAGCTAGCTCCAGCTCTAATTCCCTTAATGGAGCCACATCCAACTGCAGGCCTTCTCAGAAGCACTGACAACCTGAGCTGCCTGTTTTCTTTCTCGTCCCGCAATTTCGACATCTGTGAACACATTGATTTGGCTGGGAAACCTCTGCATCAAACTTAAACTGGAAACAGCCAAAGACTCCATCCCTTTTGTCTGCAGTCAGCTATTAACTGGGTATTCTTATCAGCCTTTCTGTCATATGCCTCCTCACAACCCTCTTCCCATGGTACAGGGAGTTCAATCGCAATTATCTTATTGGTTTAATTAAATCATACACAAATATCGGCCTGAGATTAGTGTGGACCACTTCTGGGAAGTGCAGTACCTTTCCAAATCCACCCTCATATCCCATGATTGTGAGGTACCAAGAATTCTTGTTCTTTGCCATGATACTGGCTTTGTCGACTACTCTTCTTTTACAACAGATATTGAGATTTGTTTAATTGAGGCTTGGTGTTTCTTTTTTCTTTCCTGGTCAATGCTTTGTGCCAGTTGGCGTAACACTCTATCGTGGCGCCATCTATACCTTCCCTATGAAAGTGCTACATGACAAAAAGTCAGAATATGGTCCATGGTAGCTCTTTTTCCACACAGCGGACATGCTATAACTTCTATTTTTATCCAGCGATGCAGATTAGCTGGGGTTGGTAGGACGTTATACACACTTCTAAGCAGGAAGCTAATTCTGACAGGCTCTAAATGCCAGATTTGTGACCTAGTTAGCTTCCGTAAAGGTGCAGGCAATTGTGTGCTTCTGTTTTGTGTGTTTCCATTTCAACCATCTGTGCAGACCTGGTTTCCTCTTCTTTCTTCCCGATTTCTTGCTGTATCAGGGTTCTTCGTCTATGACTGTAAACAGTTGACCATGTGTTTGAAAAACTAATCCTGGACTTCCCGTATTAGTGGTTCAAACTAAGTCTTCATGTATCAGTCTGCTCTATGCAGTCTCTGCAGCTTGGCTAACAGACCATTTTCTCCCTGTCCTCAGTGTAATACCTGCATTGCTGATGCACTTATCTGCTGAGCCCTTGGAGGTCAGAAGAAGTCTTGCCTTTCCACTATAGACAAAATGGGTAGCTGAAGCTTTCCTGCAGATGCAAATGCTTTCCGATGACTAAAATAGCTTTATCAGAAATTGTTCTTACATGTCCAATGGCTTTAATGATAACATAAATTTATTCGATGTACATACTTTCTTTATAACGTGGCTTTACATATTTTGGGTCTGCTACACTTAAACTAGTTTGACATGTATCTAACTTGTCTAGGACTGTCTTAGTAATTTCCAAAGGCTATATGAAAACCACGTGCCATTTCTGTATTTTGTCTTATTTATTTTATACAAATACGTTACCATGTCTCAAACACTTGTCAAAGTATATCGCTATCTAAATTGTCTGTATTCTAGATGCGGTTGAAAAACAGCTACACATTATTGTAAATACTACTTATCAAGTTGTTCACCATCGACTTCAATATCACTTAACGTCAAACCACTGGTTATCTCAATGGTAGAGAATCCGACTCTGGAGGTAGAAGATTTGAATCCCGGCCGGGTCAGACAAGAGACTTTAAACTTTGTAAGAAATGGATTTCATTCAGTTGCAAATAGGACCTGAGGTTAGTATTACTACTGGTTCGTTGGTATCGGGAGAAAGTGACTTATTCGGGTTCATTCCCCGATGCATCAATACTATACACTGGACACATAAAATAACCAGAGAGTCCACAGAAGTGTCAATCTCTCTAGAACTTTGATTATGTTAGACGACTGAAATTGATGTAATTCCAATAAACAAACGAACTTCAGATCAAGTTAGCAGTATTCATTCATATTAAACTCATTTTCTAGCCACGATATCCAAACCCAACATGATGATGAGCATACTTGAGTCAAATAAAATCATCAACTTACTATATGCATAGCCTTAGGCATGGAAATCTATATAACAGTTGTGCCAATAAACGTAACCAAATGCACACTGCTTCACACATTTAACATATCTTCTTCAAACTTCACAATTATATACTTTAGCTGAGTTCAAATATTAGCAGAAAATATATTGAAATATATGTGTCAACGAACAATGTTTTCAAATTTAAGTTTCGGAAAATTTCTCTTTAAAAGCTAACTGATACTGGTGAATGGAGGTAGGGCAGGGCTAGTAGATAACATCTTTGGCTCTTGAGGTTATTGGCCAAAGTTCTATTGAACTCGTTTATACTAAAAGAAATTTCCATAGAAAATAAAATAATGTACGAGTTTGTTCAGACAATTCGTCTATTGTTACCGTTCTTGGTTTCAACATGATGATCATTATTGTCGTGGATGGAACGTGATATGCGCGAGTATCTCTTGAACGTAATTTTCAACTTCAAAAATAACCTGCATTTGCAAAAGCAATTCTGGTATAACTAAGTTAAACTGATTGTTTTTCTAATGCAGAACAGCCTATACGCTTTATTAGTTTTCTTAAGACTGAAAATCATTTAATTTTGTTGCACGTGTTCAAGTTATGCACGCAAAGGTTTTAAGGAGATGTCAGTTACTTGCAACTGATTTTATAGAATACGAGGAAATGTGTCATGTTCTTTAGAAAATGAAATCGAAATCGATATGTCTGCTTATTAAGAATTCCGTGCGTACAAGTTGTCAAGATGTGATCGCCGAGAGATAAGACGAGATATGTATCACATAAACATGCACTGTGTGTCGAATGATTAAATAGTTGAGGATTTTATGTCAAACTCGTCGATACAATATGGATTTTGCTACACAGCATTGGATCGGTTTCTCAAACTAGTGTTCATCCTGCTAGTTTATCAAAAGCTATCACAGTAATACCATAAACCCTTAATTGATCTTTGTTAACATGAAAATGAATTCATTAGGTTCGATTTGTTTTCATATACATTGTGTTCCTTAAAGCGTCTGAACTCCAAATTTGGTTAAAAGTTTAAAAAGTTTAAAACATCTGCCAAATTTTGTGATTTTAAAAATAACATGATAGCAAAAGGCTTAAAGATATAACTCTTGAAAGTTTCTGTACATTTTTCACATAAAGTCACTGAAACCTGTTAAAACCGTCTACACCGTGGCTAACAGGGTAAGATTTAAACGTAAATTTACTAATTTTGAGTGTTTTTTTGTAATTATTATGACTTAAAGTATCATTTCTAATCACAGTGCATCCATGTTTCCTGAAAATGTGCATTAGGTTTTAGATATTCGATACACTAGGCCATATTTGGAGTTCAGTAGCGTTAACGCTTGGTGACAATATTTTATTGTTGACTTAATGTCCATCCAAGGGAGTCCTCCGTGACCGAGTGGTTATAGTCCTTGACTTGCAATATCTCAGTCCCCCCCCCCCCACCGCTGTGGGTTCGAATTCCGGTCTGGGCACTTCAGATTTTTCAAGTTAGGAAGCCTTCCAGCTGCCTTGCGGTAGGTCGGTGGTTCTTCACGTGTGCACTATGTGTCTTAAATAGTACACAGGGGTCCCCCGAGTCTTTCTCGACATGTTATGAGCTGGACGTCGCGATATGACTGAAATACTGTTAATGCGACGTTTAATTCCAAATAAACGAACGAACAAACATTTCTCATCTGATAAACATATCAAACCACATTTTCGCGTTGAAATTCGAATTTCTAGACCTGTACTTATCGGGCATGCTTTCAGTTTGATTTTTATAATCTAATTCGTCTGTGAAGCAATATTTAGGGTTATTGTTTTGTGTCTGATTGAACTTCTCAATAAAATGTCATTTGTCGACACATCAATTTAATATTGGCCGGGTTGATAGGATTGTCAAGTTATTGAACTATTTGAGAAACAAATTCGGAAATGGCTAGTTTATTTAAGCAGTTATTGCATTGGCTTCGATAAACTTAAAACAAAACCATGACTGCACATTTAATAGAAAATCTCTCGAAATTTTAGAGCTGTAGATGCATACTTCTTAGATATCCCTTCACCGAAAACTAATACAAACATGTATATTGAAAGGAAAGTATCCTTTCAGAACCGTCGAAATTAGCCGTTGTTATCATAGTTATATGACAACACTGAAATGGAAGATGTAAGCGTGTTGCATGATTGAAATCATATCTGTCTCTCTTGGCATTAAGTTTATAATCAACAAATATCAAGGAATATTTGTGAAATCAGTTTTGAAACAATAGAAGCCTTAGTATGTTCAATGAGGCATCACTTTAGCATTTGTTGTGAAAACACATGGTAAAAGCCACAATAAAGCTTTAAACGAGTTAAATCGCGTTATCTTGTACTTTTATGCATAGAAATGAATAAAAAACTATCGCTAAACAAGTGTAGTTTACTATGTTAAATTCCACCTAATATTTATAGTCGATAGATCAAAGTTTTTCGTACTTATCATTCGTTGAGTCACTTGGTCTGAAGTATTGTTTACATTCAGAGGCTTAGAAAGTATATCGGAGATGCCCTCCAGTTGTTGCTAAACATCACAAACGCATCTCGTGATGTAATTATATCAAAGTGTAGTATTCAATATGTACCGCAATGTTTGATTTATGTCACTTACGCCCAACAGGAAGGAAAACGGAAAGACAGAAATCTTCTGTGAAGAACTAAAGAACTATGGTTCTTTAACGTACCCAGTATACAACACTAATACACGTTGGGGCTGAACCCCGCCTGGTTATTTAATCCTGACACCGACAAACCAGTCGTAATGCTAACCCTTAATCCTGAGCGTCAAGAAGGAAAGCAATTACTACCATTTTGTTTGCATGACCCGGCCGGTGATCGAACCCGCGGCCTACCGCACCGGAAGTGGACGCTCTACCATCTGAGCTATGTAATCTGTATATGTGCATATAATGTGTAAAGGAGCACCCTCCGGTTATATGTGAGGGTGTGTGGTTTGTTACGCCATTATTCAGAATGTCAGCAATGGTGTGCTAATAGATACTCAATTTTAAGTTGTTGATGTGTTTCTCAAATAAAAAGTAGGATGCGAAACAGATATAGAGACCCGATATTGCGATATGCATTTAGTTTGACTTGCAAAAGAGAATATAACTATTGTGAATTTGATCTTTGTAATGCCTTTAATATTATGATTCAATATTGCATATATGAATCTTTATCAGATTGAGCGTCTATTTGTTCAATATGTTTCGAACATGTAAGAATGTGCATACATTACCCATTTTTACTTCATGATCTAAAATATGTCTGGGACATTTTTATTCCATGCAATACTAAATTACCATCAAAACCTAACGAATTAGATATCAACATCTTAACAATAAGTATGAAGAGCATCTTTACTAGATAGGCATCAACAACGAAGTGTCATTGCAAACATACACTCCATTATTGGTCCATATGCATTGTGAAGTACATAATACGTAGTCTTCTTAGCTGTTTGCAAGAAAGCAGCTTCACCTTTTGCGATGATGTTAAGGAAAGTAAAGCAAAAGGTTTCCGTTCTAAATGTTAGAAAGTGATCGCCTAAGTCAAGTAATCTAGTAAATTGCTCTCTCATCACCAAATACTTATATAGTCTTCATAAACTTCACCTTCAGCATTGATGTCATGGACAGTTAAAGAATAAGTATCCGTTTCTAATGTTATGAAGTTAGTTTTAAAATCAAATTACTACTAAGCAAAGTTTTCTATCATTACCTTAAACAGCTTGTTCTTAAATCATTAACTATTACCAATAAATTTGGCAACTGCAAAAAACTGTGTTTACAGGCGTATATCACAATAAGTTCTCACGGACAGAGTTCTTTTAAATTTTGCACATATCAAGATCAATCCTTTCCAAAAAACAATTACATTTAGAAAAGTATGGGTCACCAGACTGTTCCGGGGTTATAACCGATTGTTTGACCCCAACGTAAGGCCCCTTTAAGGATAATGTTTACTAAATTGAGAATATCATTTAAAATATGTGTTCTAACCGTTCAGATGAGTGACTAACCTTTTTCTTTAAATTTTTTCGATTGGAATATAGTAATAAACTGTTAAAAACACCAAATATGTTTGAATTCATATTCTAAAGATAATAAAATGTAATTCATGACAAAATTCATGAAAAAGAGAGACAGTCCGACCCATGATTGAAGAAACACAACCATATATGTTTTTGTATGGACACATTTTCTTTTAAAACTTAATGTTTTTATACTCAGTCTGTATTCAATATTAAACAATAACAAAAGAAAAAAGTGGGATATCCAGGCAATGTTCTCACCTCACATCATCAAACTTCGTTAAGAACCCAGAAATGCGATTTAAGCAAACCTGTATAAATGAAAGATTGTGCACAAAATGTTCATTCAAAAACTTAAATTTACCTTTTGTCTATAATGTAACAAAGTCTTTCTGTAAAATTTCTGAAAATACAATAAAATCCCAACATTTAGTTAAGCAAGTTAAATTATGAAAGTCAAATTTATCAAATCAAATCAAACATAAGGTGCTGACATATTCTACACCAATCAATAGATCAAAAAACATAAACAAAACAACACATTAGAGTATTGGCCCTGGAGGTGCTCACCTGAAAATTATTTCCGTTATAAACAGCAGGGAACAAGGAACACTCATGTCAAATAATTTTCAAATCTGGACTTTAGTTTTCCATAAGAATTTTATTAAAGTTTTCACAATTTAAATTCTTTAACTTATCAAATATTTAAAAAAAAAAACACTTTGCTTAGGGTCACTTTGGAAACACTTCTGCCAAATAAAATTCAAATAGGGCCATTAGTTTTGGAGAAAAAGATAGAACATATAAGGAAAACTGACTCCGCCCCTTGGCGGCCATGTTTTTTTCTGATAAAAAACAATCTTTGTAGAGGATCACCCAAGGAATACTTATGCCAAAATATTTTCAAATCTTGCCACAGTTTTGGACAAGAAGATCTTTAACGTTTTTCCTTTTTTGTTGCCATGGCAACCAGATTTCTGCAAATTCTTCTAAGTTTTATTGAAATTAGTCGCGCCTTGTAGGAGAGCTAAAATAAAAAAGAATAACTACTCCGTTAGAATAGCAATACAGCTAGCATTACATTGTGCACAAACTATGGTGATGGACGTCTTTAAAAGTTTATAACCATGGTATATGAAACTACTGAAACAATTCACTATATTATAGAAACGGCTTTCAATTGATCGTCATTACAGTTAAATTGAAATAAATGAGAAAGTTTCAAGAAGTTTCTACAAAATCATCATAAATATGTTCTATGCAAATCATTGACGAGGAATGTTCAAATATGAATGCATCTCAGCACATGAAAATGTATCCTTGAGAGATTTCAATGAAAATGTTATAATGTCTCCGCGAAGTATTCACCTCAAACAGATATGCAAAGTTTCAATCTTCTAATCCAATCCTTGGAGATATGTTCATAGTCTTTTCTATGTATAATATTAAGATACTGGAAAAATGTAGAACTGAGGTGCTTGCGCTGGACAAATGTTCGATCAGAAAGGTGTGTTGTTTTTAGCCTAGGGGACCAAAGGAAGTCGCACGGGGCAAGGTCAGACGAATAAGGAGGGTGAGGGAGCACAACGACCTTTATCTGCTTCAGAAAGGCTGGTACGCCTTGTGCTATGACGCATAGTCATGTAGCAATCTGACATTGGCAAAACCAGTTGCATGTATTCGAGTTTTGAAATATCTCATCAGTTTGCGCATTTACGGAATTTTCTTTAGGTACAGAAACCTGAATGGCAGAACTCTGAAGCATATGTTATACATTACCTTCTTGACACGCATGATCCGCTTTGCAATGTATGGTCTTTTGCCCGTATTTTGTTCCGTATCTTTTTTTTTTTTTTTTTTTTGGGGAGGGGGCTCAAAAAAGTGAACCCATGTCTTGTCAACAGTGACGACATTTGTGAAAGACCGTGTATTGTAATGAATTTGGAAACTGTTTAGGCAACATGTTTGCGCATTGCACGCGTGCTTTTTTCGGCTCATCTTCAACAGATGGGGAATCCATCTAGCACATATCATTCTAGTTTTCAAATTACGTTACAGAATTGCATGACCTGGCTCTCATGAGTTGCAAACCACACTAGCCTAACGTTGTATCTTGCACCAGTACCAGCTCTTTCTTTCACTCTAGCAACCATCTTGGCAGACGTTGCTGTTTTCGCACGATGGCCATGTAGTACATCTTCTGTTGAAATTAACCAACATTTGAATTTCTTAAACCAACGAATAACTGTCGAAAATATATTTCATTAGGCCAATAAATAGAACATATTTAATAGAAAATGTTTTTACAACCTATGCCAAGAATAAAATGGTTCTTAATATGGGACCGGATTTCAAAGGTGTACGTTGAACTTTTTCTAACCATTGTTGAAATAGTATACACGAGTAGGCCATGTTTAAAGAGAGATATACAGAGCCAGCCAAAGTGAACTGATTTTAATGGGTGAGGTATCAATGTAAGGGTTACATGCTTATTTACCCAATACACTTAATTTCCTCGTAAGTTTCGCATAATTGAGCGAGATAACGTTCATATCCTCGTGACATATCTAAACTGCTCACAGTACATCTCCTCAATATCCGTTACGCTTTCGGGATCTCAAGACACCCCATTGGCGTTCGCATTCTTGATAATATTTTCCATCCAATCAGAATGTAGCTTTCAAGATTTTGAAAGTTCAATTGCTATATGAAGCGGGGTCTATTGTAACTAGATTACGTATTCCTATTTTGGCGACGAGCAGAAGTATTCATGTAACTGTAAAAAATGCAGAACATTATACGCCATGAAAACTTCACGCTTTTGTCAAATAATAACTGATGAAACGCGTTATCTTACTGATTGATATATAAAGAGCTATATTGGAAATCCTATCATTTAAAACTAGTTCAGATATATGTCAGGCGAACGTGTAATTAAGTAAGATTGATCACAAATTTGTGTGATCATTCATTTTTAACACGTATTATGACAACTTCGTTATACAAACTCCCAGATCAACTACCAACTGAGCAATCTGACCGTTAGTGCTAAGCTCTTTCACCCGAAACTGATATACAACATTCTGAGAAGGCCACTTAGTATTTTTAAAGAAAGTAGAGTTACATGCTTAAATAATTGGTTGTGAGAACTCGCGGGGGTATGACGAATGTACAAATTGACAAATCATATTGTCATGTGACAGGATAAAAATCGACCCTACGTGTAATCGACGTTTAATAACGTCATTCCTGACGTAAATTTGAGAGTTTTGGTATAACATTTAATAGAGCGTGACTAACATCCCAGTTCATATAACGAAAGAATGTACAAAAGATTTCATTGCACCATGGTTGGGTATTGTTTTATTTTATCTTTTTACCTATTTGCCATTACATCATGGTCATGCATGGGTTTATGCAAAATTATCATTTATCGATGAAATGAACAGTTAATTGTGTATTTCATAAGCTTTCTAGTTTCCAATTTGATAGTAGAAAGTCAAAATGAATATTCCTTAGTCTATTTAATGTTGCAATATTGCTTCAGAGAGTATTCTAAGCTATTCTTCTTCATCCATTTATCAATTTCTCTACAGTCATAAAAAGAGCTACAATACAACCATCTTACTCAGTTCTCATAGAAGCTTCTATTAGATTAAAAAAGTAAAACAACATCAAAATGAATTGTATTGATGCTGAGCTAAGGCATTTTTCATCATACTTGGTTGCTTTGATATGGCATGAAAATTCTTGTGTGACACGGCAAACGACGTAAGGTATTTAAAGGGGGATACAAGGGCGATGGATGAGTACAGTTTGGCAATACTGCTTTGTCAAAAACAACAACAAGATGAAGGTTATACTTGCTCAAGGTTATTAGCTGCAATAGTTGGATCGTCTCTATTTAGACTCAAACTAAAAATACAGTCTAAATATCAGCTTTTACCTACAACTGATCGCAAACTTACACGATAACAATGATGTTTAATTGACCAGAAAGATAAGATTTCATAAATGAGTCGCAATTTTGTCTTTCTTTGCATGCTATAACAAACGTCTGAAGCATTGATACTCCGTTTTGTTTTCGTTTGATAGACTGGACATACCCAAGTATTTATGCAGTCTTTTTTAATAAAAAAGACAAAGATAAATAAGGATTTTGTATTTGTTAATAATTCAAATTATAACGTGCTGTATCTCAGCTACTAATCAAAAGCATATATCAACTATTGAGAAAATAAACAAATTAGAATGTGTCTGCTCAATGCATAAATAGCATCGTTGAAAGGATGTTTAGTTTGCTTGTAGCCCTTTCAGTGCTATTCAATGTTTCCAAGCAACATGCTCTGTGAATCTAGAGAATTTGTGTCGGTGTTTTTTTGTAATTATACCGATGAATACATCCTTTCTTGCTGCTAAATACTGTATGAGAACGCTAGAATTTGCAAATCGGAATTAATGCTACTTCGTCGCCGAAATAGTTTAATACCTCGAAAGGTTGGAATAACACTGATGGCTTAGTGCATCTCCGACTATCTTTTCACGCGTATACAGATTGAAATAGCTTGGCAAGGCAGTCTCTGATTGCTGTCCGTCAATGTTCGTTTTCATATATTATTAACCTTTAGCCTGCAAAGAGCGACCATGATAGATTTATGCAAACAGCTTAGATCCAGATATGACGCCGAGTAACTCAGTGTCTAATCCGGATCCAAGCTTTTTGACACTCTGCAAATTATTCTTCCAAATGTTTGGGGGTATCTGATGACTTTTAAAATCTAGGCATACGACTGTTTAAGCAGACGACATTGTTTCAGCAGGCTAAGGGTTGGAAGGAGCGTTGTGTGGTTATTATGTGTTTTAAAAACTTGTTTTGCCTAATCTGAAAACACATTTCTGGTTGTTTGAATGATTTGTATGATTAACTTAAGAAGAAAAAACATGTTTGCCTTTTATAGCGCCATACATTGACTAGAACAAAGCATGTGTATACAGCTCTTGAAATGTTCTAAAGGCATCACTAAACTGATTTTAATTGCAGTTTTTATTCTTGTATTATTTTGAAATGTCATCAAGAGTAGAGAATAAATGGAACGTTTCCTTGATAAAGAATCATGACCAAAAGGAAAGAAACTGAGACTAAAATAATATTATTTATATCACCTTATTATCTTTGGAAATAGTTAACATGACAGTTTCAGTTATTTCAAATATGAGACAAAACATCAGTCGGGAATTATTTGTCCGTTAAATTTTTGTTAGCCATCCTCCAGACACATAGACTGTTTAGACTGAAATATCTCGAAAAAACGTGTAAGGGGAGAGAAAAATGGCTAAAAGATGCTATATTTCAAATTTAATAAGACTTTTCGTCGAACAACCACGAAATATATCTATGACAAAAAAGAGGTTAGCTGTTTTGGTATGGAGCAAATTCACTAGTAAGTAAACATGGATTCCTTTGATAGGAACGTTTCTGCCTGTCTGTAAACATTTCCCCAATAGTTATGTCATATGGGGAGAAGGATTACCATGTATTAACATAGGCGGCTTACTCTTAATGGCAGGGACAGTGACGACTGAGACGAGTTTTTGCCTTCAGACTAGTCTTTGATATTGTTGTTTTGATTGAGTACATCATTGAATAACGGCTTAATCCCTTAGGTAGACATTTCAAGTATTTTCCGACGTTTAAAGTTCTTATCTGTTAGCATGCAACTTTAGTTGACATGGTTTCAGTAAGCAGGCTCACCATCTTCCAAGTACATGTTTTGTAGCGATAACCGTATACAAGTTTTTAATTTTGCGTTTTACAAAGAGTGTCACAAGTATCTGTTGTATGTAGAACTAAACATGAACTCATGTGGAAATTTTGTAAAACTTTCCGTTACTATTGTGAGAAAATTCTATTGGAAAACGGCCGTGACCGATGTTATTCGTCAGCGATTTAAAATGTTCTCGTCAATGTCTTAATTCAATTTTTTCAGATGTGTTTTCGATATCGTCTGGCCATTTTCGTACAGTCTATTCACATTCGCCGATATTCGGGATGTATTCAGGACATTCTTGTAAAACCCCGCCAAATTTAAATGAGTGCTGTTTTCAAAAGTCTTCAAATTAAACGAAATTAAAACTTGTTAAAAGAGTTTATTTATAGTCATATTCTTAATTCTTACAGAGAGCGATTTCATTTGCATATTATTTATAGTATTTATTATGCATTTGCTTTTGGGGGCACTTGGAAAAACTATAAATCTAAAGTCAAATAAAAAAGTTTAGGGATACCCCTTTAATGATTATAATATTCTGTAAATCTTTTTTTTTTAATTATATAATTTTTTGCTTTTTGCTTTCGAAGAATCTTCCATAAGGCACAATATTTAGAGACAAACTATCAACCATGACACCTTTGATTGATACGAAAAAAGAGGATTATATGCTGATTCGCCGGCTGTTAAGAGCATAATGACTTTCTATACATGCCACCAGCACGTTATTCCCGTGCCCTTTACATACCGGAAGGTAATGTTGTTTTGCAGGGATTTATCTTTTTGTAATAAACTGATTTGTATTAGATGTAATCTTATCGGTTTAAAAGCAATCCTAACGGAAACAAAGTGAAACACATTTATTTGTTCTGACACAAGATAGCTATTTATCATCCAAGAACGTAATCAAATAAACGCAGCTGTCAGGGTTAACATGGAAGCAGGCAAACAACAAAATAATTATTGTTTACGAATAGTGGTAGTAATAGCATCAACGCTCTTTACCAAATAATTTGATTTTGATACATGTATTTGTTTTTCTTTTGGAATGGCATTCCAGATGAAGTTCATCTGCTAGATGCTTGTAATATTTTTGCACAATCTTATATTTTGTCAACTGAAAACAGTATTATTACACCGAGTCTTCCGGGGTGATAAGGGGTGGTATGCCCGATATGGATGTTGTATTTCCTGAGGCACCAGGGACCTAAGGAACAACAAAATCAGAATGGCTCATACTATCTGTATAACCATGCAAGACTTGGTATAACGAATCTATTACTAGTCAGAGCAGTCATCGAAAATCAAGGATACTTTGGAGAGATACATCTTAAGATTTACTTTCAATTTAACGTGCATGACGTCATGTTCCGCCAAAGGTTCAACACAAGTGACATCACTAAAGGCGTTGACACCATTATCAGGCTATAGAGTAAAACAAGATTATGGGTAACTGGTGCTTTTGTACGGAATATAGGACAGATACTGAAATATTGCTAGGTGAGAAACTGTTTTCTGGGTCTTTTGTACATGTACAAGCTCTGTTAAAATTGAGTAAGCTACGGCGATTTCTTTAATCGAATCAATGAGAAAGACCAACAATAAAAAAAAGCATGTGAATCTTTAGGATAATTTATCACCCTTCTCAAAGGATGGTACGGTCCTGTATCACTGGCAAGGTGAGCAATCAAATTCAAACAAATTCTCTGACTGGTAACAAATGTCAGTATACAAGTATAGTTTACATATGGTATAAATTGTGATAACGTTGGATATACACATCGTTTACAGGAAGCAATATCAATTTAAACTACGATCAGTTCACATGTATTTAATATGTACAGAAACTAATCTGACCTTTTTCATTAAATGTATCGCCACATGTTCTAGATGTTTTTTTATTGTATGAACTTCTCATACAACAGATAATCTACGGAAATGCAAAGGGCAGCATATGAGTGTTGCGGCTCTGCGTTAGTTATTTACTTGACATTTACATGTCGAATTTTGTTACCGTTAGTCAGTGGCAGAGAAGTAGAACGCACATAAAGGAGATAATAATCAGCTGCACGTTAATGACAGAAACTATGGATTTTCGATTTTATCTTGGTGTATTCACATCACTAACTCATTTGGTTGTCAGATATTTGCCAGCACTCTAAATTGGCATATAAAGATTTCGTGTATCTTTTTTCATTTACATGATTTTAAGCTTTAAATTAGGTGTTTCTCTAGTTCAGTGCGAACAAGTGTTACAAACGACAGAAGCTGAAACGCCACTATACCATGACTGTTCTACATTATATAGACCCTGCAAATTGTAAACTAAAAGGAAACAAATGGGCAGTTATACACATTGGTTTATTGTGCAAAGTTTTCATATTTAATATAATTCAATTCAAGTCACGGAACAGTCTTCAGTAATATAAATCCTAACATGAAATACTATCTTAGATGAGGATAGTCATTGTTAGTCATACATTGAAAACTACGCGTTAAAATATGTGCCCCTTTAAAGAACTTCACCATATAATGTATAAAGTGCCCTTTTCTGAACAAATCGCAACGCCCCTTTTTGATTCTGAAAAAACATTAATATATCTATTATTCTTTTTTTGATTTTGTTAAAAACGTTCAATTTTCTGTTTCTGTTAATCCATATAAACACTAGATGTAAAATGTATGTATTTGCCATGCCAAATTATCACCACCTAAACTGTTATAATTATCCGCATCAGTCTTTCATACAGTGTTCCGTTAAGACTATTGTCATAAAATATAAACAATATCGCATTTTTGCGCTAAAATGTTGTGTTCTCGCCCTACTGACCGTAAAGGCGAAATTGCAGAAACGCGATATTTGTATCTTGCGTTTTCGCCCTACTGACCGCGAAGGTGAAAATGGGATAACACGGTATTTTTACATCTCGTTTTTGAGTTAATTTTTCGCGATTTCACGCAAAAGCTCGCTGTCCCTTACGGAAAAAACAAGTTACTTTCAACATTTGCAATAACGTTTTTTGCAATTTCAGTTACATTCTTATTAAACAATTTTCTCCAATATATTAGTGTTACTAATCATGTAATTATACAACTGTCTATTTCCTTACCAAATCATCATATGAATAAACCATGTAAGTTGATAGTCTTATGCGACAAACATTTTTCAAGTGAGGAAGCCTTCAAGCTGATTTGTGAAAGGTCGTTAGTTCTACCCGGATGCACTCTGTGCCTGAAATAGTGCACAGGTGTCCCTCGAGGTCTTCCTCCACCTTTTATGAGCTGGACGTCCCGTCCCGATTTGACTAAAATCCTGTAAAAGTGACACTAAATTTGTAATAAACAAACAAAATATAGTATATTTTTTTTCAATTACTATAGCGTCAAAATTGCCTCTTATTTCCACTGAGTAATCTAAAACAGAGCTTATCAGATGTTCTGTTCTGTTCTACACCCGAATGAATGCAAAAGAAAAGTTAATGAGTGTAACTGATGAGTTGTCTGCATGTGATATTTATGTGCATACCATGTGATATTTATGTGCATACCATGTGATATTTATGTGCATGCCATGTGATATTTATGTGCATACCATGTGATATTTATGTGCATACCATGTGATATTTATGTGCATACCATGTGATATTTATGTGCATACCATGTGATAT
>JAULCC010328567.1:0-10204 GCA_032358795.1 Nuttallia obscurata | reverse complement strand
ACTTCTCTGTATCCCATTTCCTTTCTCTAGGACATCTCAGTGTTCCCATTCACGCACATATGTGCGTGAATCGCTCAGACTTAGATTAACGTGTAACATTTCAAAATGACTAAAACATCTACGTGACAGGCAAGCAAAACAATCCTTCAGACAAAGGTTAAAAACTGGGCGAATCTATTAATTGCTAAAAATACATTGCTAATGAGCTACTAGGGACACAATTGGAACTCTCACATATTTTCGATCGCTATTTTCTTCGTTTCTCGGGACCCCACCCAGTATTCAGTGCTTACTGTAGCCGAGACATTACGGGCGCACTCGTCGCTAAAAATTCCTTTCAGCATATTGCCGTTATTTTTGTTCTTTCTAACCTTTAAAAATCATCTTGCTTAACTGTCACAGTGTGTCATCGATAAACTATAGTAAACTGGTTTACACAACTATCAATAACCCACCAGTTGTTAAATATGTTGGAAAAACCTTTAGAATGAAAACTTTCTTTTTATAGATGCAACTGTCCAAGTTTACCATTACCCCAAGGCTTGGTTATTTTCTTGAAAAGCCACAGTCACTGCACAGTCCTGTCTCGCAAACAATATCTTTGATGAACGGTTACATCAACAACTACACAGGATCTACCAGTAAAAAGTACAAACTTTTTCAAAATCCTGATTTTTTTTAATTTGCTTCTCTTCAGCCTTCATTCAAGGCACTGTGCCTCTTCAAACATCTTGACTTATATGAAAGTGTGACATCCATTTGAATATTACCAGTATTCCAGTTATTATAAAAAATCTCTATAGTAGAATAATTGCTTTTAAAATTAACATGAAAATTAAAATAGAAAATTCTCATACATATACTATTGATTCATACATGCACCAGTTAAGATTTAATTTAGGTTGCAATTACTTGGAATAACACAAAAAATTAAAAATATTGAAAGTTTGACAAATAAAATGATAAAAAAACAGAATTTCAACAAAAAAAAGCACGACACTTCAATTGGTATAAATTTCGGCTGGTAAATGACACCAGCATAGGTGGGTACCAATCCTACTCTCAAATGCTGGCGGCAGCCTTCTGGGCTGAGGAGGAACGTTAATCCTTCGAAATATCAATCAAACATTAGTTTTACATAAAATTCAATACCTTAAAAAATGGCAAGGAACCTTTTAACAAAATGATAATTTTCTTATAAACAGCTACTTTTGTAGGCCAATTTGACATCTGAAACTAAGTCATTTTTATGTTATGTCAAACTTGTTAGGATTTCTTACAGCTTATGAACATGTTTTGCTTCTTTTATCATATATTCTATAATTCATTCTGAGCAAGGGCTGATAAATTACGAAATCAGATTACTAAATTTGATAAGTAGATAAGAGAAATTTAACATGATTATGTAAGTGATATAAATAATATGATACCTTTATAAAAAAATTTCAAAAGCTATATCCTTGGTATTTAGGCGTAACAAATTAACTTGTATGGTTCCTGTGACATGCCTGAAAAAAAAAAAAGGAAGGTAGGGCGGAATTTTTTAAACTATCTTTATTGAAGACTGACCTTCTTGCATACATAGCTGTAGTAATCCTTTAACTATAAGGCTGCTTCATGTTTGTCTGTGATTATTCCATCTTCAGTTTTGAAGCTACATATCTTCTAATCATAATCAAACACAACAAAAATCTGCCTAAGATCCAGGGTCAGCCCTTAAAATTAAGGGCTGGTCGGGACACAGGAACCATACATTTTTTTTGTTTTGGCCTTTCTGAGGCAATAAAGAAATTTTAGTTTCTGTACACCATGTCATGTGACCAAGGTAGTAATTCCCAAACCAGGAAGTATTGGATAAAAACTTCCATTTATGGACAGGGACAGGGACACAGGGTGATATCAAAGTCAGAAATATAAGCCAAGTGACGCGAACAAAGCCAGGCAAATGTAAATCTTCTAATATACATGAATTGCTTGACTTTTAGTGATACAGATATTTATGTTATGTTTACAGGTACATAAAGAACCTTGTATGACTATGATTTGAATCACTGCTCCAGCATGTAATAATATATGACATGAAATATGGCCAATTTGTTTGTAAAAACTTAAATGTTATTTAAATGTCTTTTCATCTTTTAGAAAGGTTTTACAGAAAAACATCAGTCTGACTGGCAAATAAAATATATGTATGAAAATACATGACCTTTAAAGGAGGTCTTAGTTACTCTATACAAAAAAATCTGTAAGTTCTAGCAATCATTCTTAAAAGCACTCAACATTACACATCCTAATCTCTATACAGGAGAGAGGTCTTATACACAGGTATTGTTTGTTGTCAAATCCCATTCTTTATGAATGAAATTCTGTTTAAAGAACTAAAAAAGTCTATAACCTTTATTAACCATAACCTACTGATCACATTTCTAGAGAGGCCTAGGTTGTACACAGAAATATGACAAGAACAGTCCTATAAACATGCCTGAGAAATCACTCAATCTGAGCACTCTGCCTTATCAAGTGTACTAGTGCGAGATAACGACTCTCCGGCATATTTTTAGGACTAGGTATGCTGGCATCTGATCCACACAGAGCCTTCACCAATATACATGCAAATCATAAAACATGGACAACTGGGCAGTCCAAATATTATTAATATTATTATTATTATTATATATATAATATTAATATAAATATTAAGTCCAAATAAACAAACAAACAAAAGTCCAAGTATTCCAGCACTTGAATGGACTTAATACATCTCTACGTACTGTTTTAGAATACAATGCGCAGATCAAGCCATTTTTCTCAGAGGGAGGGGGCAGGGTGTTTCTATGCAATGGCGACACAGAAAACTAAAAAAAAATAGGAAGTCAATGATAAAAGTAGGAATTATTTAAAGGACAAAAAAACTTAACCACCGTTCCTGTCTACACTGTATGCTATAAAAAGCAATTCTACCACAGACATACATTTACAGTAGATAATGGTTTTACTTATATTCCAACATCAAAGGGTTATCATCAAGTATTCAGTAGTCTAACGACTGATCCCTGAAGGATTTATGTCATCTGATAAACTTCATTTTTGTAAGTTCTTTTCTTGACTAGACTTATCTCCAGCACAGTAGTCACAGAGAGAATTTTATTACAAAACTCTCCTGAAGAACACCAATAAAAATGGTTACTCAGTACAAACTTGCCTTTGGTACCTCACAGTGTTAAAATTCATTATAAGAGAGATATTATCTACTTAGAATCCTAGAACAGATAATTAAATTCTGATAGTAAATATATGAACTTCTCCACAGAAACCCATATGATGACAGCTCATTTAAATTGTCTCTGAGAGATATGCAGGATCTGTATCACATGGAAGATATGCAGGAAATTTCCATGTAGACTTAAGGCCTCCTTATCTGTATGACTGATCTAATTCTCCGAGACTTGGGTACAAGATATACTAGTAACAATCTTTATATCTCAAGTTTGTCTCATATTTGCATGTACAAGTCCGTTCCGTAATCAAATGCTGAACACAGGCTATTCTAAGCAACCATTAGCTAGGAACTGATCTCATTTAAAGATTAAAACGATGTTTTCAAAAATATATCGGTCTGCTAAAGTGAAAACTGAAGAGGTTTCTCTGAAGTGTAATGTCTTTCATAAAAATGCTTCTGTCTTATCATTTCTGTAGGCTGTGAACATATACATCTGATTAAAATATCTTGGGTAA
Organism: Nuttallia obscurata; assembly: GCA_032358795.1. NCBI lineage: Eukaryota > Metazoa > Mollusca > Bivalvia > Cardiida > Psammobiidae > Nuttallia > Nuttallia obscurata. Next base: position 6,469 of record JAULCC010328567.1, on the reverse strand, counting down.
TAAAACAGTTTTCATTTTCTCTTCTATAAAAGAAAAGGTGCTTCGAGCCAATACCCACTAAGCGAAAACCACATATATATCGGAAGTTTTACATGTAAATTTAGATTTTTACTATCCTGTAAACATTAAAATACATGATGTAGCATAACATTATAAAATCTTGAAAAAACAAAAGGAACTGTCAATTCACATTTAGAACTACTTTCTGCAAAAAGTACAATTTATGTGTTTTTTCTATAATGTAATTCAAAGATTCAAACTTTTTTTTAATTAGATTGTGTGACTAAATGCTGTCATGGTTTGTCATTCTGATGTTTGGTTCCTCCAATTTTGAAAGAATTACAGTTGTTTCATCGATCTACCAGTTCTTCATCCTTACTACAGTACAATGAGAAATCGTTTGGTTGTCCTTAATATTATAAAGCGTGAGGTGTGAAAAACTTGTTTTGAGTACTTCAGACCTAATTACTCTTCAGTGAATGACCTGCTGGATCATACCTAAATTTGTGTTTCTTTAAAAGGAAATAACATACTAAGAGTGATGAAATGTCTTCTCCTACACTATATTATCAGGGGGATGAAACAGCCATCATCCTTTTGAAGTAGTTGCTATTTTTATTCCATTTAATGTAAGAATATTGCAATAAATCAGAGATGATATAAAATATTACCAAGAAATCCAATCATTTCAAGCTATGAGGCCATCTCTTTGGAAACTTATGGACAAATTCTGCCAATACTGCTCAACTGAACTTTGTACCAGTATGTATCTACATTTTCTATCCAGTAAAATCAGTATTGATTTAAAGTATTGGACTTATTCATAGATTTACAATACATCATGAAAAGCTTAAACTATGTTCACCCTAAAAAGTTGTCAAATTTTAAAGGTTCATGTGATTATATTGGTTCAAAATCTGATTCTATTTTGATGGATCTGGTTAATCAATTTCTATTTTTTTTTTTTTAAGTATAAAGGTATGAAGCATATTTATAAGTGTTGAGCCAACTGGCTTACTGCGGATTAATCTCTTCTTCTGCTGATGAAGTCCATAGTACAAGGACGAAAGCTACAGATTAGCTTTCTAACTATTTGTGCTGGTTGTTAAAAAGTGTAAAATTAGACATAAAAAATATCATTACTGTTTGCACTTGATTGCAGTAGTGTCATTAACCACTACATAAAATCTAGAAGTCTCCATGTAAAACTACATGATATTCAATAGAAAGTAAACATGAAAAGAATGTCACTGACACTACTTATTCTTTACTATTCATTTTACAAGTAGCACCGCTATAGAGAGAAGTTACCAAGACACTAGAAGAAAAACACCTGCGGTTTGAATTTCGATGCCTCGAAACTAAGCAGTAAAGGATACATGTAAGATCCAAGTCGAATCCGTCATTTTTGTAACGACGCTTGTTCTTGCTCACTAACTGTCTGATGGCATCCATGTCGAATTCGAAACGAACTGGACAGAGCTCACTGGGGGTAAATGTTAAAAGTCGTAAAGTCTTATAATATCCTTAAACCATGTCGTAGTCTACTATGTTATTTATAAATTACAACCGTAAAATTTATATGTTAACATTTTAAATCCCACACAAACGTAGACTGTTTACTTTTCTCCAAATTCACAGTATCTTTCATCCTTGTCGAACGCAATGTAACACACAAATGAATTAATGTATTTGCAACAGTACACAATATCATCTACTTTTCATTTACGAATGGCGGATCTTCCTGGTCCAAGGATACATCAATACACAGAAAGTAGATCCTTCAACTTAGCCAGTTTACTCATTTATGAAGATGAATAATGTTAGTTTTAAAAGCACACATCAGATTTATTACAATAAATATTTTTTTCTGAAAGTAGAAAGGTGAAATTCACTAAAAATCATTAACGTATAGAGGTCGGTTAAACACAGTCCCAAACTTCCGGTTCACCTATTGACCTTAATCTGAATAAAAAAAAAACAGGTCAGGCATCTATCGCACATTCTCGGATCCATTCGGAGGACCGTGGGGGTGACATGGGCAAGCCAAGGGTATAATTATTTCTTTTACACCGCAGCCACTTTAAGAGACGGGTGGAAACGTCAAAACTCAGATTGGTAACAGAAGTAAAAATTTATATCCAAATAAAAGTTTTATTTGTTTCTTGAACAGATCATATTCAAATATACTGCTTTGTGTTTTTTAGAAGGAAATGTTAAGTGATTCAGCTGCTCTCCCTTGATTGATGGTGCTCTCCCTTGAAAAAGAAACCCTTAGTCTTCATATTCTGCAAATCCCCTCAAGGCACATGTGGGATGATTTTCTGCCATGAAAAATCCAATGGACCAGACTGGATTTGAACCCAGGACCCTTTGATCCTGAGGCCCTTGTCTTACCACAAGACCACTATCCCACAACCTGCAGTGTTAACAAACCCAAGCTTTGCAGCAAGAATGGAGGAATCTGACTTAAAGCACTAGTAATGTCTTATGTGTGACACGTCCATGTGCCATAGAAAAATGGCATGAATTTGTGCACTTGTAATTCGCACACAATATTTACTTAACTGAATACAGTGGATTTCTTTTTTGAGAAATTCTGAACCCATAAAGATTTTTTTTTTCAAATTTCAGATTCTTCAGATAGGTATTTCTATTAGATATTTTTGGTTTTGCCCCTTTTGACTTGCCATGATCTCCATCTTAAACTTTTAATAGCAGCAAAATTTTGTCAACCGATATGGAAACAAAAATGAATAATCTCGGATTTCTGTATAGGTTTTATAACCACCATTACAGATTTCCATGATGTTAACTAATCAGGATAGAACATTTCTAGTTTTGCTCAGAATACGATTCAAATTGTGAAAATGCAATTGAAAAATCTCCCACTTAGTTTAGGCCTAAAATATTTTTTGTTCATGGCAGTAAGCTAGTTTCATGCCTTCAAACATTTACATAATCTAATCTATTATGTGGGTGTGGTGCCATTATGAGGGGTGTAGTGAATATGGTGTCCGCCTTGCGCTTCAGAGGTAAAGGTTTCGAGTCCCAAAGGGGGCCTTTTTCCTGACCTTCATTTGACACCAGGTACTGGTCATACACAGGAAATGAGACTCATAAGTGTTTCTACAAGCCACAGGCTTTCAACATAATCAACTAAAATAATATGTTTAAACTAAAGATTTGAATTTTGATTGATTGGTGCCAATATCTACAACATACATAAATACCAACATTCATGTGTCAGATTTCCCCTACCATTGTTTGATCTATGTATGACAACTGATGCTGACATAAACTCATACATTAAAACTAAAAACTTCTCACAGATCTATTACATATAGCTCATACATTAATTCTAAATAGTTTTTAACAGATGTTACATTATAACCCCTTGATAAGTACTTTAAACATTTTGCAGATCTATAACATATAACTCCTACATTATTACTAAAGACTTCAGACTTCTAACATATAACTCCTATGTCAATAGTAGAGACTTTTTAACAGTTCTATTATGTATAACTTCTACAAGCCATGCAGCTGTATATGATGTCATATTTATCATTGTTTTTCATTTGTTGCTGAAATTTACAGATTGATCTCCAGATTAAAATATCACACATTGCAAGATAAATGTGTGCTAAATAAACGAGCTGCACTATGTGCTGTCAGCCTATTATCTTTCAGATGAAAGATAAACACATCTAAACATGTTATCTACTCTTACACATGCAAAAGTTTCATGGTATGTATATTTTGGCAAGGAATCAATGAAAAAACTTGATTTACTTGGCCTTTGAGCCTCAGTGATAAAATTCAATGAATTCAAATACTTCGGCTATTCACAATTTAGCAGCAGAAACTATTGGACTAATTGGCAGCCAAGAAATGGGGGAAAGGGGGCTGAAGGGATGCCTGCATTTTAAAGAAGTTGTAAGCTTTTAAGTATTTTAGTTTTTTACCGGAAAAACTTTTCTCATTTAAAACACCTTTTAAAGTCACAATAATGCTCAAAATTGTGATATTTTGCAAAGTGTTTGCAAAATCAATCAAGGTGCCTGTCGCAATAATGTGAGTTTAAAAATGTTTCCTATGCAATTACAAATGCAAAAACAAACTTAAATTTGAGTGTTTGTCAGCACATAATTGTTGATAGTCTGAACGCTGCCGAGATCAACATGGAATATTTCAAATCCTCTTGGAACACTTCAGCTATCAACGATGACTTTTTGTGACTTGTGTTCTATTTATATCCTACAGATTTACGTCAGACTTTGATTCATATCAAGGAGAATCACAAGATGCATTTGCTGCGTAAATAATAGCCTATACCACTATCATAGTCAAATTAGAAATAAAAACATCGATCTATTGATTACAAATTATCCATCAAATATAATCTGATAAAATACACATGTTCAAAGATATTTTTTATTAATGATTATGCACAATGGCACAAAATAACATGATTTTAACACATTTTTTAGTTTTATTATGGCTTTAAGCATGTGGACCAGATTCAACAGAATGATGATTATGTGTGAAGATGAAGTTAGTGACAAGTTAGTACCAGTACCAGTACATTTTACTTATTTTAACCCTATAAGCTGACACATCAGTTGTTTATTCCTCAACATTTAGCCTGCAAGATGCCCAGTTTTATGACTACCACTCAAATATCGAGTCTGATCTAGATCCATGCAGTCTAATTTAGATCCATGCAGTCTGACCTAGGTCCATCATTTGACTCTAGATTGACAAATATCTTAGATGGAACAATTTCACAAATGTTTCTTTACAATATTGGGGCGCAAAGGCAAAGGATTTTTTTTTTATACGACCATGAAAATGATGAATCATTTTTAAGCCAATATTTGCACATTTTATACCTAAAACAGCCTTTTGAACAAATCTCTGTTATCTAGGAAAACTTATAATTGTAGATTTGCTGGTTTTGTTATTCCCACTAATTTCCTCGATATGTCTTGTTCACAGGTTCTGGTAAATGAATAAATGAAACAATATTTAATTATTTTTTTTTATTGTATTTTTTTGTACATGTATATCATGTACATTATCATATACACAATTGTATAAGCAATATGTACATATAACATATAATAATAACAACACATTTATTGGCAATATCATAATTATATATAACATATACATGTAATAATAATCACTTCGTTATTAAAAAATATCAATTATATATCTATAAACATATGAGTAAGTAAACTCTAGATTTTTGAAATCAAAATGGTCTCCAGAACAAACAGATATTTTGTAATCATAAACAACTTATAAACATATAATCCTCAAACAGATGTTTATTTGGGATGTATTTTTCCATTTTTCTCCATTTTATCCTATTTTTACCCTGAGATCCTTCTCCAAACAGAAATGTTTGAGCACTCTCACGCTCTCAGCAAAGCTAACTCTTCATATTGTATGTTGTGTCAATATAAGGGAGGTAATCAGTGTTAAAAATGGGAAGTAAAAGAGAAGTTACATGCATCAACTCATTTAGTTATTTACATTTAAGTTCTTCATGCTACTGCCATGACAATACTGAGACAAGAGCATAATACAAATGTAAAGGCAATGTTCACAATTCATCTTTTAGTCCTTCATTCATATCCATAAGTAAAATGGTGAATTTAAAACCACAGGTAAAATTCATCATGTATATACAAAAAACCCTGCTTGTAAATGCCCATGTCATCCTAATGTTGAACTCATATCTTCAAGACTTATTGATCATTTAATATATCAATTCTAGTATTGTTATGAAACATATGTCATTAAGCAGATAACTGTAGGTATAGCAATATTAGACAGCAGCTGTAAGCAACTGAACACAATTATAATTGACCATATCAGTAATATGTACATGTAGCTAACAGATAAAACTATAGTCATATCTATAAATAGCAAATTTACAATGAAGAAGGGTGTGCCTGAAACCTTCAATCAGACATATGATATCATTTATCTTGACCTCTTAATGTCATTTATCTATGAAAACTCACCACAGAAATTTGACATCAGACATTAGTAGCAACTGTTGTTGATTTTTCCCTAGCACTTAATCACATAACATAATTATCAGCACACGTAAAGATTTCTGAAAAAAATCTATGAAAAGTTTTTCTTAAAGTCATGTCTTGATAAATGGTACATTTAAATACTAATACTCCTTATGTTATAATAGGGCGAAGTGGATAAGGTGTCTGCCTTGTGTTCAGGAGGTTACAGGTTCGAGACCCAAAGGGGCCCTCTCTCATGAACTTCATTTGTTGACACCAAGTACTGGTTTCAAACAGGGCGTAGTGGATATGGTGTCAGCCTTGCGTTCAGGAGGTTGTGGGTTCGAGCCCCGAAGTGGGCCTTTCTCCTAACCTTCATTTGTTGACACCAAGTACTGGTTCTACCCAGGAAACAGACTCGAAAGTGTTTCTAC